>JAUZST010006016.1:0-15148 GCA_034779995.1 Parotocinclus haroldoi
TGTGTGTGTGTGTGTGTGTGTGTGTGTGTGTGTGTGTGTGTGTGTGTGTGTGTGTGTGTGTGTGTGTACGTGTATGTAGATATATATCACATCATGTTTGCATGGACTTCTAGAGTTATGATACATCTTACCTAATCTTTTTGATGAGTTCTTAAACTGTAACAGAATGAAATGAAATAGTGTGTATACTAAATGATCACAATTGTTTGAATCATATTAAGCTCTTTAAATTAGTACTTTTTTGCCAGCCTTCAAACATTTTGATGCTACTTTTTGACCTTTTTTCAACCCTCCCTTTTCTCTGTATGTTTTTTTCTTAGATGAAGCTCAGATAGCCTTGCCAATGCTGAAATCAGGTTTCGAGAAGCTTCCTCTAGGGGGACAGACTCTTCCTTCAGGCTTTTCTGCTCCATTCCTCTTCACTGATGGCCTCTCTTCTGTTGAGACATTGCTCACCAATATCCAGGTGTGTGTGTGATTCGTGTTTTTCTACTCACTCTGTGCTAAAGCCAGCTGGAATCTGTGAACCTTACAAAATTATGTGTCCCTAAGCTCCAAACATCACTGGTTCTTAAAACATTTCAGTGATGCAAACATATTTATTCTGTCCACCAAGAGCTAGTGGACTTTATGGAATAGTTCCAGGTTTTGATTGAGTTTTGGAATTAACATCATAATCACTGAAGATGGTTACTTGCTGCTGATGTGCAAACATCATACACACTTTTCACAAGGGCACAGCCAAGTATTTTAGTTTTTCATCACATTTGAAGAACATATATAAATAAAATAAAGAAAAATATTTATAGTAATTCTAGTTACATGTTTGTACCTGGTCATAAAGCAAGATGGTTCTGTGCAATGAAATTCATACTTTTGTATTCTTACTTAAGTGTTAGTAGCATTTACATTTCTTATTTTTATCTGAACATGTATTTTTGTTGTTATGGGATTAAGTAGTCAGTATTCAGAATACTGGCCATTTATTGTATGTCTTAATGGAGTGCCATTTACTTTACCCTGATAAATGTGAGACAGACACATGGTAGAGTTTTAGTTAATATGTTTTATTTAATATTATTAAATGTATCTATTTTATCTTCAGTTTTTTTTAGAGAAAATGTTTCCATTTTCTGTGTAGTCATAGTGCTGATTTAGTTTTAGCTTATTATATTTCTGTTTTCTGTTTACAGTGTATGCATTTAATAAACTAGCGCACTTTATGAAAGAACATTACCTGGAACAATCTACCATTACTAATGCACTATTGATGCAGTTTGATGAACTAAGAGTAGTTATTCCAGAATTGTATTTTATTTATTTATTTTTTAAATACTGTTCTTTATGTTTCTTGGGCATTTCTGTATATTGTCTTAAAAAGTTTTTTTAATTTAAAATTTCTTTTTAGATTGCTTTACATTTCTAATAATAATTTTTTTTATGATTTACAGATTTGATTGTTTACACAGTAAACTGCCACACAAACAGCACACCACAAGTGGGCATGGATGAAAGTGTGGAGTTTTATTTATTTATTTTGTTAGGGTTTTTGTTTATTTATTTATTTTGTCAGGGTTTTTTTTTTTACGATGGCTTAAAATAAAATGCAGTGAGTTATCTGTTGTGTGTATTAAAGTAATGTCTTGCTGTGTTGGGTGGTGCAGGGACTGCTAAAGGTGGCTGTGGATAATGCCCGTGTGCAGGAGAAACAGGTGCAACAGGAGAGGAAGGAGCTCAAGCTGGAACTTTATAGAGAGCGAGAAATGAGGGAGAGTCTGGAGAGACAACTTACCTCTGAACTTCATAGTCGAGGTACATGCCATATATGTATAAGTAAAGAGGGTCTGCATCATTAAAAAACATTATATCTATATAAATGTAAGATCAATTAGTAAGCAAACATTATAAAGCTATCAACAGAATTAAATGACGAAACAAAAGTCGTATGGTACTAACTGCATATCTCTAGCTGTTGGATTTACCGCTGAGTTGAATGCCACCACTTGTGCCAAGAAATTAAGCCAATTAGCCAACTGGATAACAACTCAGACAGTATGTACAAATATTCAATATTTTTTCACCCATGGCTGTTTACTGCCATGCTTGTTATTCATTTGCAGTTCTTAATGGTGCAGGAAATGAAGAATTTGGCAAATCAAAAGCATGTAATTAGAGATGTAAGGAAGACACAGTGGTGACAATGATATAGCTGTGCATGTGTGTTTGTGTTTGTGTGTGTGTGCTAATGGGGGGCAAACTAAGTGTATTTCTGTAAGAGCTGTTAATTGCTGTGAAAGAGTATACACACCCAAAAAGGCTAGCGATTGCACACATTCAAGAGGAATTGGCAAGCTCTGCATCCAGGCAGCAGTGGTGTTAGGTATGTGCAGGTGTTCCTAACATGCAGCTACATACTTATTATACAATCATATAATATACAACAATATTTAACACTAATATAATAACTACAAAACAAACATGATTCTACATCTACAACAACTTCTTTTACAGGAACTTTATTTACATTTCATTATGGTATTGAAGAAATACTGAAAAACTTGATAAATTGAGTCATCAATGATTAACCATGTCAATGCATAGTTTAATATTTACTTTCTATTTTTTTAGCTTCAAAATGTTTGTTTTTGGATTAACATTATTTGAGCTTAAGGTAGGATTAAGTGAATGAATGAATAAAGGAACGAATTTACTGTATGTACAATACTGTCTGTATTGATTGTCATATATAGCAGAACACTTTTATTGCTGCTTCTGGTAAGGATTTATGCGTAAAATTGATATTGCTTTGCTATTCAAGATATGTTAAAAAAGTATTTGCTTAATTTTAAATGCAGTTTGGTACATCAATAAATTCTTAATTTGTACTTATTCACGGGCTACAATTTGCTACACTTCCCTCCAAAAGTGTTGGAACAGTAAGGTATATGAATATATCCATATGAAAACACACAGCATTTCTTACATTCATTTAATTGCAGACAGTATGAACCTGCTATATCTAGTCAACTCCATTGCATTTATTCATACACACGTATTTCTGCAAGTAACACTGTAAGAAACGTTATGTTTGTATGCATTTTCCACATGGTCCCAATGATTCAGATTAATCAGATTCAGATATATGCTATTTTTTATATTTATAAAATTAAATACGCTTATGTATCTGTGAAATTGCAGGAGGCTACAGCAGGGTAAGCCTAGACATGCACATGGATTCCGTAGAGCTAGGTGTGCATCCAAAAACATTGTTTTGTTTGTTTGCAAACCAAAAACAAGGCACTGGTGGTGCCCTGGGTACTCCCTGGGTTTTGGTTAGGGCTTTGGATTTGGGTTTCTGTTGCTGTGTCGGTCTGTAATTGTAAAACTGCTTTTATATGGAGTGTAGAAGCAAGGAAGTGTAACCGAAATAAAGTGATTGCTGAGTGTATATTTACTGTATGTATGACAATTGATTGACTATGCAGTGGTATGGTAATGGTAGCAATCTTGATCAACACCGACACCTCTTAAATTAGATATAAATGTTTACAGTAATATTAAAATATATAGGTTTTTTTTGTTCTTTTTATAGTTATATTGTAAATTCCCAAGGATCATGTAACCAGTAGCATAAAATAAAAGGTGTTTATAAGATTTGGTAGTTTAGTTTATTACATTAATTTCATTACCATCTACAGTGACCTAAATAGTGATAACCATTTAGCAAAGAAGCAAAGCGCCAATTTTACACCAAATGCTCCCACTGAAAGTTGTTAGGAATCATCTGTGCTGCACAGTGTTTTGTCTCTAGTGTTAATTGAGCACAAGTTTCCAGGTGTGAATATCCCAGTTGCACAAGTTAACAGAAAAATTGGCAAAATGTCACAGTGAGGCACATCTGTGTGTTCATTTTAGGTCCCACTTTTTTGTCAATCTTTATTTATCTTCTAGCTACCGTCCAGAAGCGTCTAAAGAAGGAAAAGAAGGCAAAGAGGAAACTGCAGGAGGCTCTAGAGTTTGAGTCAAAAAGGAGAGAGCAGGTGGAGCAGGCTCTCAAACGGGCAACCTCCCCTGATAGCCTGTGCATGAGTCTCAACGGTGCGTCTCTTTCTCTCTGTCTCGTTCTCTATTTCTCACATAAGGCAGATTTATATTGCTTAAGGGTCTGTCCACATGGGTCTGTTCACATTCTGGATGCCAGTGTCAAATACTGTGCTTAGTAGAAATGTGTAAACAGTGTTCAGTTTCTTATTTATTCCTTATTACTGAATTTGAAATTATGTCAGAATTATAGTTTTTGATGAACAAATCCTTTAATGCCATATATCCAACGGGACTTAACTATTAATCAGTAATTTCCTAATGCTTCTGATGCTCAATCTAATAGCATATTTATATAATATGTGATTTTATAGGAGTGCAGTGGGATGGGATTTTATCTCCTAGAATGAGATCAAACATTGTTTGGATATCTTGCCTCATATTATCTGCATTTAGTTTATCTGTCAAAACATTACGTATGGAGAGATTATCTGTTGTCATGAATCAACATTGATTATTGATGACTGATTTCTGTTGTGAGTATTCTTAAAGCCAACAATTACTTGAGATATTCTGCAGAGGTGAGTTTTACAGGAATGTCACTCTCCCAAATTTCAAGTTTTGAAAGACTAATTTATTTTAAGTGATCAGGAAAGAAGCATGAACCATGGATTTAAAAAATATAATTACCATATGTGGATAATTTGTGGACAAATTTATCTAGCTTATAAACTGATAATGTGCTAATTTTAGAATGTGTTAGAAACTTCATATTATTGCCTCTCTTCTGACAAACGATCCTCGGACTGCTCTGTTGTGCTCTATACAGTCTTCAGTCTTAAGTATTTAGCATTGTTTTGCTCCTAACATTACCCAAATGCAGGCAGCACTTACAGTGAGAACCTACATAATGGTGAAAAGGCATGCAAAGCATTGAGATTTTGAGGTGCATGTCAGGGCCGCTTCAAACTACAGCTACTTGTAAACAGCATTTTCTGCATCACAATGCAACTATACATACACAGGTATTAAAATAATACATCAGCCTCTCTTATGCTGTACTTTCGGTAAGGCTCCTGTGCTGTCAGAATGATGCCTGTCTTCAGTGAACTGTACTGGAGCATGGATGTCAGACCTTGTACCTAGATTCAGGCTGGTCTTAAGCAAAAGCTTGGACACCCCAGGTCACTTTTTACTAATCAAAAATACAGTAATTAAGAACAAGCTTGCCATATTTATGCATATTCAGACTACTGTTTGATCTCTGAGCTTAATTGATATGAACTGATTCATGTAGTGCAGATGTTGTGGTGATAACTTTTTATTAATAAAATCAACAAAATATTGTTTGATCAAGGATGCCCATACTTCTGCATAAGAGCAGTTGCTCACAATATCCCCTCATTTTTGTGAGCAGTGTATTATTGTTAGACCAATATTACATGTTAGCTATGTCAATTATAGCAATATTTCTGTAATCTTATTTATGTTTATATACCAAATATATCTGAGAATTTTGCTTAGTTTATAAAATAAATGTCAACTCTTATTGCTAAACATGTCTGCAGCTACCTAAATTGAGAAATACGCCGTTCTGAAATTGGTTAAGTGAATTTTGAGTGATGCAAATATAGAGATAAAATGAATTTGCTATATGGTACATTTTTACAAAGGTGACTAATGCATGACTTATGACATGATGTTCGGCCTGGCTGGATAGTACCATATTAGACCAGTATTGTTGGATGAGTGAATAATTATAATTATATAATTATAATAGTAATATGGTTATACTCAAGTGAAGTAAACCACACCTTTACAGTAATCTACATCTCACAACTAACTAAAATGATGAAGTCCATGAAGTGTGCCATATAAATTCCTTACATTTTTCCCTAATAGCCAACCTCCGTCTGTCTACCATAATAAGTACAAATTCCAAGGTCAGCACAATGAATTTGTACTTGTACCTGGACTATACCTTAAAGATAATTGTTATTCCTTTTATTCAATGTATACATCAGACAGGTATGGATACAGCAGTTGTTGAGCAGCAGATAATTTGACAAAGTAAGAAAAGCAGTTAATGATATTTATTGACTATCTGAGCATTGACTATCTGTTTGAGAATTAGAGACTAATCATCAAAGAGTAACTTGAGAGCTGTAACTTACATAAATATAATTTTTTATAGTAAATTTAATTTAAAATTGCCATTATAGAAAAACTGTTATTTAAGGGAGACCCTGCTGTCTACTGAAAGTTCATTTCCCAGTGTTTTTGTACGTTCTTTTATGTTTTCATGGCCTTTCCATCTGAAAATAATCTCTTATCTCATCTTCTCTCCGGTCCATTTTTCCTGCTGTATTTCCATTGCTCGTCCCTCTGCTCTTTCTCATATTTCCTAATCATTGCTAATAGTAGTGTTTCCATACTATCCATGACTATTAGTGATGCATTAGCGTCATGATGCTAGAGGAGGAAATGGAGGCCGATCCTTATCACAAACGGTCTAAACATGCACACTTAACAAGAGGTAAATTGTTTCCTAATCGCCTGCTGTTTGGATTTCAGTTGTTCAATTGTTTAATCTTACCAGGAGCAGAATGGAAACAGAGGGGAAGATTTAAAACTTGTGAGTTTACATGCAACATCTGCAAACAGGGGTAATTATTGGCTGATTAAATGTAAATTCATTGAGAAAAATGCCTTTGCCTTTCATCTGAGCGCTTCAGGGACTGGGGGCTAAGAGAGATAGCCCCTGTTAATTACTGGGAGCATCTGCTATTTCATCTCATGTGTACTCCAAATGATTTGCTCTCAGTTTTTCTGACTTTGACATGATTTTCTTGTGCGAACAGACCATTCCTATCATTTCTGTCTATTTTGAGTTTTGTAATCTTATTCTGAATGTAGAACTGCCAATCATATGCATACAATACATATATGTCCTGAATATATAAATCTGCACATATGATCATTTTCAGTTTATAACATTTTAGTGTATAGATGTTACAAAATGGCATTCTATATAGAATAATATTGGATAACATGGTTAAACTCTTACGGGATGAGACAATATGGTCAAAATGTATCCTGATTATTTTTTCAATGATAACAGATCGCTGTGGTCTGTCTATTTCAGAAGCAGTGATACCAGGCGTGGATTCCGATCACAACAGCAATCAGCAGGAGAACTCAGCTATACAAGGTAATGTCTTTACCGAAATCTTATCTGAAATGTATATACTAAATTACTACCTTACTTTTTTTGCTCGTGCGACTCCACTTGGTAGCAAAGGTGGTCTGGAATCGGTGAGCCAAATACAAAGGGGGGTTAAGAAGAAAGAGGGAAAGATTTCAAGATAGAGCAGTCGAAGCCAGTCATGTGCACTGAAGTTGGTTCAGTGCCCCTGTAGTAAACTCCCTAAATCTTGCAAAGTTGTCTTTTTAATGGGAATTACTATCTCCATGACAGGCAAATTAATGACCCTTGGTTGTGGATGTTATTGACATATCAAGCTAAAAGAAATACATGCTAAATAAATGTTTGCCAGTGACAGAGTGGCAGAATTGATTTTTTCTTCATGGTTTAAGATCTTCAAGGTAAAGGCTTAATTAAGCTGTGTCTATCTTCTGAGGTTTCAGAGTTCATTTACAGATCAAAGCGTTATTGTCTGGTTTGTGGTTAAGACAGGGACAAAGTTCAACATAAATCTTTGAATTTTCTTATGTCTAAACTTGCACAAGCTTAGCCTTACATAACCAGAAGATCAAAGACATGGTGCTGAAGCCCAAACCAAGAAGCTTGTTTATAGCATAAGCTTGTTTCAGTGACATGATTCCTCTAGCTGCTTGCAGTTAACCTGAGAAAACAGAAAACTATTGTACAGATCTCAGCGCCAAAGATCTTAAGCAATTCTTCCATTCCCCACTTTCAGCTCCTTAAAGTATTCAAACGTGCATGTAGCTTTTAGTAGATTTTGTAATATTGTGTTTAAAAACCCCTGACCTTTTACACTCCTGCATATACAGAGGCAGAGATGATGAGCCAGACAAGCAAATTGTATATTTAAAAATAATTAAATTGCATTTTATTGCACAAAATAAGTATTTAATCACCTACCAACTAGCATGAATTCTGTCTCTCACTGACCTGTTAGTTTTCATTCCACACTCAATCAATCACACTCCAGTCTCTCCACCATGCCCAAGACCAAAGAGTTGTCTAGGGACACCAGGGGCAAAATTGTAGACCTGTACAAGGCTGGCATGGGCTACAGGACAACAGGCAAGCAGCTTGGTGAGAAGTCAACAACTGTTGTCATCTTTCTGTCGGTCAATCTTTCTCTTACTGGGGCTTCATGCAAGATCTCACCTCATTGGGGGTAAGGATGATTCTGAGAAATCACAGAACTACACAGGAGGATCTGGTTAATGACATGAAGAGAGTTATCCATGGATTTAAATCCTGCAGGGCATGCAAGGTCCCCCTGCTCATGCCAGCAAATGTCCAGGCCCATTTGAAGTTCACAAATGACCATCTAAATGATCCAGAGGAGGCATGGACCAAGGTCAATCAGTCAGATGAGACCAAAATCGAGCACAGATTTGAACCCAATAGAATATCTTTATGTAACGCATGTGGGAAAAAGTCTAAGAGATAAGAGCTAAGCAAAGTGTAGCAGAAACAACAGGCAGAATCAGCACCAGAAAACAGTCCAGGATCATACACGCACGTAACAGACAGGATGGCAGGCAAAGGGGCAATGAAAGTAGCGAAGCTAACTGTAGTAATAAGAGCTCTTAGTAACAGGTTATGAACCACGAGACTTAGCAAAGAACAGTCCATGTATGTGACACTTTGAAGGGAGCTGAGACTTAGTGCTTCACAAGCAACAGCCCCGAAACCTGAAAGATCTGGAGAAGATCTGTATGAAGGAGTGGGCCAAACATCCCTGCTGCAATGTGTGCAAATTTTATTCTGTACCAACTATTAAGTTCTGTTTTTCTATCGTGTCAAGTACTTATTTTATGCAATAAAATGCAAATTCATCATTAAAAAAATGATACAATAAGATTTTCAGGATTTTTTTAAGATTCTGTCTTTTGAAGTATACCTACGATAAAAGTTACAGACCTCTCCATTTTTTGTAGTTGGCAAAGACTGCAGTGTATCAAATACTTATTTTCCCCACTATAAGTCCAGAATCAGTTGTGGTCTGGATCAGATCAGAAATTGGTTATACTCAAAAGGAACAAGTCAAATGCTTCCCTGATATTCAGGAACATTTAATTCACACTAAGCTGTTATTTATTACTTACTCTTGATGGTTACTACACAGCACTATAATAGTAGCAGGAAAAACACTTAACTTTAGATTTATGAACCTTTGCTTATCCTCAAAATAATGAAAGGTATATTATGATGGTGTGATAACGGGGAAGCATTTTTGTATCCATCCTGTCATTAGTAGGAATTTGCAAACATTCAGGTTTTTCTAAAATACAGATAAGGCTGTATTTGGACTGCTAAGACTGTGCCAGGGCTACTTTCCAGTCTTACTAATTAAAGAATGCACAGTCAAGTCTTGGAAAACAACACTTTTAGGACATCTCTACCCATGTTATCCCCGAAGTATTTATCTTTTGTCTGCAGACTTCAACACTTTTTTTACCAAGTCCTTGGCAAAAGAGACATCAAAGTGCAAAGGGTCTATGGATTGGGCACCTCCACCTACTTCACTGCATTTATCCATTACTTCTTGCAAAAAAATCTAATTAGGTCGAGTGTGCTGTCCAGCTCACCCCCCGCCCTCCCCCTCTTCGACTCTCCTGCATCCACACACTCCACCTTGCCACATTTATCCATTACACTGAGCAAATATCTAATTAGCTCACGCTTTACTCCCAAGTCAGACTTCACAGTTTTGCAAGCGTTGCACTGACAACTGATTTCATTAGGTTTGATTGTCCTTGCAGAAAGCCCACATAGCTAGCTAAAAGCTTTTTACGCTTTCTCGGGTTCCAGGCTGATGTTGGACCATTACGCCAAACCTGTGTCTTTTCTGATTAATCAAGACAAGTGGCACAAACAGCAAACTGCTGAACACAAAAGAAGGTGACCACTTTACAAGCCGATTAAGAGAAGTGCACAGTGGAAAAGCTAGCTAGATGGGGTGGAGAGGAGAGCTCAAGAGAAAAAGTAATTAAAGATGTGGACCATGAGTGTTTTGTGATACAGGCCATCAAATTCGACCATCAGAAGCTCCCTGTTTGGAAAAGTGCTGTTGCCAACCTACCAACTTTGCTAATGAAGCAAATTATGCTGAAAGAAAAACTACAAATGACCTACTCCAAAGTACACTTTATATTAGCATGACCAAATGAGACCCTTGGGTACCATTCATATCCATACGTTTGCAACACACTAATTGGCAGCAGAAGACAAAAATAAGATACATGGAGCCAGAACAGAGGCGTTTGCTACTTTAGAAGTAAAACTAGAAACTAGAAAGTGAGAAGTAAAGTAGTAGAAAGTAAAAAGTCTGAAGAGGAGATGCAGGTAGAAAGTAATTTAAAATATTAGGTCAGTGGGGTTGGAGGGTGTTTCAAAGGAGGTCCATTAACCTTCTTCCCACATGCATGTTGTTTACAGAGTCTCTCGTGTGGGATGGGAAATCAAACCACAGATTAGAACTCCCATCTGAAAGCTGATCTGATCTGGCCTAAAGCTTAAAGATAATACAGAGCACACATATTTACAGGAGTCTCAGAGTAATTTTAGATGGCGCATATCCAGTCTGGATTTTGTTTGGCGAACCAAACAGGAGAAAACTCAGTAGTGTGAAAAAATTTTAAAATTCTAAACTCAAAAACACTGCAAAATGTATTTTAACGAACATTGCTTTCCAACAGAAAGAATAAAATGTTTTCATTTTGAATGTTAGTAGAGAACTGAACCTAATGTAGAGAAATCTGTATAACGTTAGCAAACATTACAACTTACTATATATAAAAACTAAGTGCAAAGCAGAAATTGTGCTTACAGTATTATATTTGGTAAACGAGTTTCAGGTTTCAGTGATTGCTTTTCAAGTTCCAGTTTCAGCATGGAACAATTGTGAAAAACTGTGCTATACACAGAGCCTGATATCCACATTACTGATATACCAATCCCTGTTATAATGCATGGGGTTCTAATGAATAGAATGAAGTTCTGTGTTTTAAATTTCTAAATTTTTAGATGCTTTTGTTTTACAGTGTTTTAAGTTTTATTTATAATTTATTTAGTCCCCACTCTTACATGGATCTGAACTTATCTGCTGATATGTTCCTTTTTATATTAATCCACTTTTTCTGCCCAAATTAGCTCATTTGTTGGTACTTATGGGTGTGTTGAAACATGTAAAACCACTTCTCTTCTAATTAAATGTTTCCTCTTCATCAGCAGTTGCAAATTATGTGCCTGGGCTCCTTACCAATTGGCTGCCTCCTGGTCTGGGGTTTAAAAACCCTTACTGTATTTTAAGATGTTTCCTTTAATAAATGTAACTATTCCTACTTATTATTTTACGTATGTTTTTATTAGTACCCTACAAAAACAAACTAATGCTTCCTTTTTTTATTTGTATCTGTACAGAGAACAGACCCTACTCCAAACCTCCCATATTATACTGAGATGACCCTTCCTTTGCTCCTCCTCACCAGTAGATGGCTACGTCACTCCACAAATGAACTTTTTACACTGATGGTGGGGTTTTTACAGAGCCAAGTACTAAGTTCATCAACCTCTCAAAACCCATGTACAGGACTCGAGATTTTGTGTGAGTGTGCTAAGGTGAAGTGCGATTACTCACTACCTATGGAGTGGGTATCCAGTGCGCCGATTGTTGGCAGCTGACTACCACATCACAGCAACTTGTAAAAAAAAAGTCTTTACCTCTTGTTTTCAACTTCGTCTACATCCCTGTCCTTTTGGGGTCTAAATTAAAGTGTTTTGTTTTTCTGGGTGAAAATGTACCTGTCAATCTTCCATCTCCACATGAAGCACACTGCTGTGTCCTCCACCGTACTTACTTTTCCCTTTCCCAGAGAAATCTCCTATTATTGTTATAACTGCTTTTAGTAGACCTCATGTGCAGCAGTGACTCTGGACAGCACAACATTCTTAGAAGACAAACCTTCACAAGGCTCTTCAACAAACTGAATGCATGAGGCAAATGATCATGGACATGACATCATTCAAGACCAGCAATTTTCTTTTATGTCTTTATTTGTTGCTTAATGTTTGCCAGACACAGAACATGTACTTTTAAAAATTAGTTGTACTGTTTAGGAAATGTAGAAACATCTTTTGCTCCTCAGAGTGTTTATTATTCTATTTTTATTTTGTTGATTGCATTTGATTGTATTTTAATCAGCATTTAAAAGGATATTCAAGAAGTGAAATGTCACTCGTACTTCTTACTCTGCCCCTCTGACGGTGATCTCTGTATTGCTCCCTCGTGAGATGAAGAAAAGAAATGAAGAAAAAAGATTTAAGCTATACATACAGTATTACTGTAATCCCCATTTTTAAAAAGACTTTGTTTATAAAGACTTGTAAAATGCTTTAGCGTTTGCTATTCTCATGTCGTTACAAAGTGGATACATTTTTAGTGCTGAAAGAAAACAGACATTCAAAATAAAGTATCCTTATGCACATCTGATGCACGCATGCTTGTAGATATAACACTGATGGTAAAAACACTGTTTAAAGATACAAAGTTAGCCTCTTCTAATCTATTTTTAAAGGTTTCTGGAGAAACGTGGTATCAGGACCAGGGTCAGGCAGCTATCAGTAATGTTTTAAAATTATGACGCAACCACATATCGCAGCCTTGCGCATAACACAACAAATAAAACATTCTATGGACATGAACTTCAGACACTTTGGATTTGTTTTTTGAAGTAATCATTTTAAATTTGGGGGAAGACATTGTGTTTCATCTGCAACAGTGAACATAAGGTTAAGATTTTTTATACTCAACATGTAGTTATTATACAGTGGTGCTTGAAAGTTTGTGAACCCTTTAGACTTTTAAGATTTTTTATATTTCTCCATAAATATGACATTTTTAGGCAGACATTTTATACGTCTGCTTTATGGCAGAGTGTTCAATCTTGTTTTTCACAGTTTGACAGTCCTTTAGGTGCTTTCTTGCAAAGAGCAGATGGGCTTTCATGTGTTTTTTACTTCTGTCTGGCCACTCTGCCATAAAGCTTAGATTGGTGGAGTGCTGCAGTGATGACTGACTTTCTGGGAGATTCCTCCCATCTGCATACAGGTTCCCTGGAGCTTAACTAGAGTGACCCATGGGTTCTTGGTCACTTCGCACTTATCAGTATTTTCCACTCCGATTACCGGTACTTAGTTTGGTGGGCACTAGGAGTCCTGGTTGTTCCAAGCTTCTTTCATTTAAAAAATATGGAGGCAACTGTGCTCTTTGTGACTTGCAGTTCATAGAAACATGTAGCCTGATCCAGGTCTGTGCCTTCACACAAGCCTATCTCTGAGCTTTACAGGCAGTTCTTTCCTCCTCTGGCTTGGTTCTGCTCTGATATGCATTGTTATCTGTGAGACCTTATATAGACAACTGTCTGTCTTTCCAAATCCTGTCCAATCATACCACAGATGGATCTAATCAGGGTGGAGAAGCATCTCAAAGATTACTGAGCGAAATGAGAGGCCCCCAGAGCTAAATATTAAGGGTTATTGCAGAGGGTCTGAATGCTTATGTCTATGCGGAATTTTAGTTTTTTTCTTTTTAATAAATGTGCAACCATTTCTAAAATTCTGTTTTCACTTTCTCATTATTGCATATTTAGTGTGAAATGGTATCGAAAACCTGACAACATTGTTTTCTTATTTTAGCACAAGGCAACAACATAACGAAATGTTCAAAAAAATGTATTATAAACACACACACTCACTACATTGCTGAGTGTCTTCGGTGTTCAGCCTTCACACACATATGAACTTGAGTGACATCCCATTTTTAATCCGCAGGGTTTAGTATGTTTCACAAACCTGTTGCAGCTATGCAGCTTCTTTGCATCTATGACAGCTTTTCAACTCTTATGGGAAGGCCTTCCACAAGGTTAAGAAGTGTCAGTTTATTTAAGTTTTTGACCATTCTTTCAAAAACATATTTGTGTCAGTCAGATATTGCTATAATTCATTACAAAGGTGTTTTATTGTGTTGAGGTCGGTCCAGTCAAGTTGTTCCACACTCATCCAAGTCTTTTTGGAAAAGTGAGGCTAATTATTTTATTTTTGCTATAGACTGAAAACATTTGGCATTAAAAAGATGAATATCTTAATATATGAATAACATCTGGTTCTGAAACACAGTTCAGAAGATGGCACATTTGTCCTTAACCCACCTATTTTTCTTGCGAGCAGAAGTATTGGAAGAGATTACTTAAACTTAAACTACATTAAACTGCAATAGACTTAATATTCAGTTGCAAATCCTTTGCTTGCAAGAACAGCATTAAGCCTGTGACCCTCTGACATCTAATTTCAAATTTTTTGTGATGTTCTTCCAGGCTTAACTGCAGCCTCTTTCAGTTGGCGTGTGTTTTGGGGGTTTACTAGCTCAAGTCTCTCCTTTAGCAGGTAAAATGCATGCTCTATAGGGTTTATCATCTAAATTGTGTAAATACCTGAAGCTGAAATATTGATATTTTGTCTCATATTCGTCTTTTAATGTCAGACCCAATTGTTTTCAGTTTACAGCAAAAATAAAGTGAACTCCAAGGAACTTGGTGCTCTTGACGATCTCCACAGCAGAGCTGTCTTTGTTTAGTGGAGAGTGATCTCAACTTGTCTTTCTCAAGTCAACAACCATCTCCTTGGTCTGCTTGGTCTCTATATAACAGGTTTATGACATTTCGATATACGTTGTTTTCTACAACAGCATAATGGGATATAATGTCAAATGAATCTATATGGAGTCTTGCAGTTAATGACAATGCAATATCCCCAGCCCTCTGCCAAAGGATTGCCTGAGACTAGTCTGCAACAAATTGGTGTAATACTTAGTCTTAGAAATACTTTCAT
>JAUZST010006017.1:0-15148 GCA_034779995.1 Parotocinclus haroldoi
ATATAAATAAATGTCTTAAAATTCAACAGCCTAAACTATACACTATTCTTTTCTGTGGGAATTAGCCATGGTTTGTACAAAATGTCACTAGAGTGGCAACACTGCCTTCCTCCCTCAACAGTACACAACTGTATTAATATTAAAATAACATTTAATAATGATTTAAAATGGAAAAATGTAACCGCTAGGAGAAAAAACTGAAACACAAAGGTTGCTGTAAGCAGAATGATTGAAATTTGATGGGGGCACGTCAGTCGATTACTTGGTCTATCACTCTCAAGAGACACGACACCATCAAGGGCCTTTAAGCAACATAAACATTTAATGAATAGCTATCAGTCTGATTCAGCATACAGGCAGAATTTCAGAACAGAGCAGTCTCTCAGTATAAATCTCTCCAGTTCTACAACCTGATTTCCTAATGAACTTATCCACAGTATTCATATGCCCTCCTGATCATATTTTACCTTGACATTGGCATTCAGGGTCTGTTGCTTCTCAGGATGTAGATGCAGTGGACGATTGAGGCAGGGCTTGTGCTTCTGGCACTGAAGAGCATGCAGTAAGTATAGAGCAGCCAGGAGCATCTGAGATCGGAGCTATGTGGTGTTTATGATGTGGCACTGCACAGTGATTGGCTGGATGAAAGTAATGGCCTGAGTGAATAAGAACCTCCAGCCTTTTGATGACCTCACTGCTGGGAATGGAGGCTGGCATGTGCACCCCCAACATCTGAGACACAACGATGCAGAAGTCCAGAAGCTGTAACACAGACGAGGGTGAGATTTTAATAGTGGCATGAGGAAATATATACTGTAATAATGAATTTGCAGTTAGAGAGTATATAAAACATGGCTACTGTATATTACCAGCTTTTGTACCTTTTTCTCCCTGTGGCTAAGCTCTGCCATGGCACTGGCCTGGCTGTGGAGCAGTCTGTGGGCTTGCTGCATCTCATCTCTAGCTTTGTATTCCTGGTTCTGGAGCTCTGTCTTCACTGTGGTAAGCCTTTTCTCCACTTTTGCCTTATTCTTCTCGAGTTTCCCCATACTCTTACTCTGCTCTTCAATGGCTCTGTCTTGTTCCATCACTCTAATCTTATTGCATCAAACACAGCAACACCTGAGCCGTTATGAGCTTTTCAATCAGTAACAGACTCTACGTTGTGTGGCATAATAAAACCCTTGCAAAAAACTTATGTGCTCCATTTATTTAACATCACATTGTTGATTCACGTATTGCTCACAAAAATTAGGGGATATTTAGTTTTGAATGTAAAATGAAATATCCCTTATTTTTTGTAGGCAGTTTATAGGTACATTTCTATAGGTGACATAGCAATATTTAATCATTTATTATCTTTCATAGTAATTGATTTACAGGTTAAAACACTCTGCCCCTGGTTGGCCTGTGAGCCAGAGCTCTCTTCCCTTCTACCTTGAGCTCATTGGTGTGGGCCAGCTGGGCCTTCAGGTCAGTGCTGGAGAGCCTCATGGAGTTAAGCTCGGCCTGAAGCCGCTCCACCTTCTTTTGTAACTTCCTACTTGTCAGTGCAGCATCATCTCGCTCAATGGCCAGGGCGGAACGGCTCCTCTTCTCCTCATCCAACTGAACCACTTTCTTTCTCAGTAGCTCCATGTGCAGCTCCTTGCTCTCAGAACGCTGCTTCTGTTCCTTTAACTATAACCAAATCAGCAGAGATGCTACATATTAATACACATTCTTGCACCGTCAAGGACATGCAGTGAACTGTGTTTTACATTGCACTTATTGTTGGTATCTGTAAGACCCCTTATGATTCCTGAAAGGGTGGCCAGTCCAGTTTGTATCCCGCCTCTGGCTTAATTCAATGAGGTTTAGTTATGCTGCAGAATGGCAGGGGGTCTTACCATTGTTCTGGACAGACGTGACAATCAGGGGTTCCTGGATCTGTATCTGTGTCACATGTATGTCAAGTGTGCACTATGCACTATCAAAGTGATATACAGCTCTGGACAAACATTGAGAACACTCCAGATTTTATTCAAATCAACAGCAATTCCATTTCAGAATCTAGTGAATTCCAACACAGACACACCATTCTGATTAGGTGATGAGCTGAACCACATCTTATTTACTGACTTTGTATTGTTTTGTTGAGAAATGAATATATACTTTTCTTTGTATTATTATTTGTATTATTAAACGAGGGCTCAGTACGAGGACTCAGTCGAAACACAGTACCTTCTTTATTTTGACCACTTCTCATTTGCAAGGAATAAATGTCCATTTCTGCAATCAAATTTGATTTGAACTTTGTAGTTGAATTGATAAAATAACAAATTTCACTCAAACATACACACAGTACCTGCGATTAGTCCAATCAGAAAGACTGATAATTCTCCAGTGGTCTCTTAATTTTCCCAAAGCTGTATTTAGTCTGTATTTGTAAAATTAGTTAGAAACAAACGTATAGACATAGAAAATAAGTTTAGTTTACTTGTACCACCAAAAAGATAATTCTTATTCCCTTAGACATAACCAGTGGTCTTAAACCTTTTTCTGAAGACTGTAGACCAGAGTCTTGGTTTCCACTAAAGCAGTTCCTTCTTGTCTAGTCAGCTGTTCAGCACGTGTCAGTAGAGCCTCAAGTCGCATGTCAAAGCCGAGCTCTGTGGCTATCTGCTCAATCTTCATTTTCTCTGAAAGCTGCTCCAGAAACTTCAGATACTACATGAGAAGTGAGAGAACTAAACAGTTCAAGGTACAGCTAAGCACCATGTCTGCACATGCATTCAAATAAAGATGATTTTGTGAGAAAACTAAAGTGTAGAGACCGATTCTAAAGTGTAAAGAATCAGAACATCATATTATGATGACATGAGCTCACTTTCTGTTTTTCCAGACTCTGTTCATCTTTGTTCACTCCTACAGTGAGGAGTTCTGACTCCAGTTCCTGCATTCTCTGTTGAAGCTTCTGTTCCTTCTGCTGTGCTGCAATTTGTAACTGGGACTGTCTGTCAAGCTGCTGCAACACCTCAGCCAGCCTGGCCTTCACCTCTATTAGAGACTGGAGCACACAATAAAAGTACAAATAATATACAACCAAATAATAATATGAACATACAGTTCCAGTAAACGAGTGGTAAAGAAATGAAGGATTAAAAATTCACATCTACACTTAGTTGCCAGAAGCCTATTTCTGAATAACGCGGGGTATAATCGTGTCCTGCAAAGGGCACTAGACAGTCCAACACGGGGATGCTATCGGAGCACCTGGTGATGATCCCCCAACCAATCTTACTCCCTCAGACACAAGCAAGTCTGTCTGCATGTACTGCAAGACATTGAAAAAGGCACCATGTTGCGATTATGCACTATTTAATGTTTTCAGTGGGTCCTGGTTGGGTTTTTTTTTGGTTGGTCCAGAGCCTGTCCTGGAAATGGTGCCATCACAATACATAACACTATCATTCATTCACAATTACACTTGACAGCCATGTGACGATTTAAGGAGATAAAAGAAAACGACCGATCTTAAAAGATGTTCAGCCATCTTTTTTTTTTTTTTTTTTTTAAACTTTGTAGCAAATAAACAAATCACAGATATGACTGCAAACAATGTTTGTTTAATAGTTAGACATACATCAAAGTAATTAAATTATTATAGTCAATGGAACTGTTTTTCCAAGATGAGGTTAAGGACTCTTACAGAATCCTCAACAAAGAAAATAGCAGACACAATTAGCAGCTTTTTGGAGGCATTCCAAAGCCAGTTTCAACATTTTCAAATAGGGACAGCACAGTGGCTAGGTGGATAGCACTGCTAGCTCAGAGCAAAAAGCTCCTGGGTTTAATCCCCTTGTGAAGCTGTTTGGGGTCCTTTCATCAGCTGTGCAGAACCATTTTTCTTTGCAAATTAACCACCGACATTTCCTTCCATTTTCTAGCCATAAATACATGCTGAGACTGGTTTATCTCCCAATTAATATCTAGCTTCATGGTCACACTATTACATCAGATAAATGTGTTAACTGTACCGTAGTGCTGCTTTTCTCTCTTCTGCAGATATCTCGAAGTTTCGCCAGAAGACATTCTTCTTTAGACGAAGCAGTAGCAGGCATATCCCCAACCAGTGTCTCAACCTGCTCGAAAAAGGCCTCCATGCGACTGTTTAATACCTGAGCTTCACTTTGGCTCTTGCAAAGCTTTTGCTCTAGATCGTAAAATCGGTTCTCAAAGCCACCACACTCTTCTCTAGCAGCAGCCAGGGCAAGCTCACTTTCTTGCAGTTTTCTCTTCAAGCTCTTGTTGTCTCCCTCCAGGCTCTGTTTATTTAGCAGCACACAATCAAGTTCCTGACAGATACAATGCATATGAGAACAATGGCACAAATCAGCAGGTCAAATCTGCACAAGCCATTACAAACAGACTTGGATTCAGAATATAAATCAGAATCAGGGCAATTCCATGCAAAATCCACTTTAGATTTACAAAGTACAGGAGAACTTCAAAATCATCTTTCATTTGTGTTAAACTGTTAAAATTCTCGTCTTAGCTTTATAGTTACTTTTATCTTATTTTTTCAGTCTCGTCCAGTTTTGCTCTCTAATGCTGCCATCTCAGCCGTCTTGCTCTTGCCGTCTTTTTGCTCTTACTCCTGAGCAAATCTAATTTTAAAGTTTTATTCTCAAATAAATAAGCACACAAACTAATACATATTGCTCACAAATTAAGAGATATTCCATTTTGGGATATTTCATTTTCAACATATTTTCTCAAAACTGACTTGCCACCTGTACCACCACCTGCAACAGACCCTAGTTTGGGAGCCATTGCACTAGCCTATCACCACAGAGACCCAGGCTCTAAACCTGATAGTGCCTTGTGGGTGGGTTGGGCATCCACTACACACACTGACTGAGGTAGAGGAGGTTGGGGGTTTATACCCCAGGCACTGCAACAGTGACTCTCATTGATTGACTCTCATCTCAGTAATTCTCACCTGCGATGGGTGACATCACAGCCAGGGCACGTTTACACCTGCACATTGTGTTCTCTGGTGATAAGAGAAACTGTGTTGTTTACTAAACATGTTATGGAATAGCACATGAGTGTACCATTCTGAGTGAATTTAGCTCGGTAGCACGGAGGGCTGAGACTTTCTGTTCTTGGTCCACATCGGTGACAAGTCTTCGCACCGTCTCCCTGTTGGCCTTACACTCCACTTCGTGAGATTTTACACTCTCCTCCAGAACGCTTATCTGACTCTTCTGTCTGTCTCTTTCTTTACGCCACACGTCCACCTAATCACATAAGAAGGATTTAGTAACAGGTGTAATGTTATTTGGTGAAATCATACACACTGCATTACAGACTCACCGAAGAAATAATTGTCTCCATGGTCGTATCAATCCCAGTTATATCCACTGAGAACCTGGTGGCTAGTCTAGACAGGAACTCCACACAGCTTCTCTGCAAATTAGTTGCATCTTGCTTTGTCTTATTCAGATCTTTGAGATACTCCCTAGACAGGAATACATTTACATACATACATACTTTAAACCTCTTTCACAAACTTCTACAGGTACAAAAGATAAATAGTATCATCCCATGACAAGGATATGCAAAACCCCAGTAATAAGACTTTTGTCAATACATAAATGTGACTATAACAGTACAGAGATGAATAACCAACTTGGACTGAACTTCCATATCCGATGCTTTCACTTTCAGCTCTTCGTTCTCCTTGGTAAGTGCCTGCAATTTCATATCCAAGATGTTTTTTGAGGAGGTAATGGAGCTCATCTCTTGTTCTGTGTTGTGAATGCGCTCCCTGAGGGAACTTATGAGAGATGCCTGTCTGGCTTCCGTCTCTTTGTGCCTGTCAGCCGTCTCTCTCAGATCCTGCACCGTCGCCTCCTGAGAAGAAACCCTGGACCTACAATCCAGCAGCTGCAGAAGTGAGCATGAGAATGTATATGAACAGTATGTTCATGTGTTAGATTCTGGTCTTCAACAGAACGTTAAACCTGATAACCTGTGAATGGAGACTTTGATTTTTGGCCTGGAGGGCAGCTAGCTCCTCTCGTGCTGACTCTGTGGCCTGTTTGTAGTGCTGCAGGTGCTGTTGCATCACAGAATCATCCATTGCAGTGTTAATTTGAGTTCACCTGCTAAATTAAGGAACAGTTCACATTAGCACCGCCACCCCACAGCTCTGAAATCCTTGGTTCGTGCCTTTCTCAGGCTGGGCACCGGCTCTCCTGTGATCCTGACTGGGATAAGTAAATGAGGCTGATTGGCTGAATGACTGACTAGATTTTTAGAATTTAGTTAAACTGTAATAAAAAACCTTCTAAAGCTGCATCAGACATAAACATAACGTGTGTTTCTGAATCTTTTAACACATAATGTTTCTTTGCATTTCTGAACAAATGACTATGATTAGTTTACACTTGCACTTATATACAGTTACCAGCCACTTTATTAGGTACACCTTGCTAGTACCGAGTTGGACCCCTTTCTGCTTTCATTCTTTGCTGCATCAATTCAACAAGGTGCTGGAACCATTCCTCAGTACTTACATGATAGCATCACACACCACCTACAGTAGCCTGATCTGTTGATACAAGGTAGGATTTCATGTTGTATACTTCAAATTCTGACCTACCATCCAAATGTTGCAACAGGGCCATTAACAAGGCATTTTAATAATAATTTTAAGACTGTTCTCAGTAAACCCTCGATATGGCTGTGCATGAAAATCCCAGTAGATCAGCAATTCTGAAATATTCAAACCAGCCCGTCTAGTACCAACAAAGATGCCACGTTCAGATTTCCATTGTGTTGATGCCATGTACATGGATACTTAGATATGCATTAACAAACATTTGAGCAGGTGTACTTAATAAAGTGGTCAGTGAGTTTGTGTGTAACGCAATGTAAGGAAATATATATAAACAGGTTGTTTTTGTGGACTTTGTCCAAGCCTGGAAATTATAACTGGCTCTAGAAGAGTCAGCTTTAATCAACTTGTAGCTTATTAAGTAATTATTAATAATTACTATAACATCTTTATTTTAATGCATGCTGTCTACACAATCCTTGATAGCAATGAGACAGTTTGTCGACTTTGTCATGTGACTTTTTCAGTGACCAGCACGTAGTATTTTTACATCTTATTTTAGTTTACTTTTAATTTTTGTATTAATTGCTTATGTTTTTTTTCCTGGTTTTCTCAATAAACCCAGTGAATTTTAGTCTCTGCAGAAAATCTAGTATCACATTTATGTAGTAGGGTTTATTTCTAATCGAGCTTTTTTTTCAGCTAACGATATTAAACATTGATGGTGTAGTGTGATGTCGTTTATTAATTCTTACCTTATGCACTTTATGTCTACAACTGATAAAAGTTTTATTTCCCTCGACGATTAACGACCCGATCGCAATGTTTCACTTTACTTTCACGTTCCTAAGCAACGAACAAACATCTAAGAGCACCGATAGGGGGACTAAAGAGACTGCTGGTGAGAAAGGACATGAGCTCTAGTACTAGCATGTATGGACATGTTGATTGGATAGTGTCGGGCATGGGAACATCTAGGCCACCCTTGGAGGATGGGTCCCTTTTAGAGTCTTGGTCCTCCCGAGGTTTCTTCCTTCTATATTCAGGGAGTTTTTCCTTCCCACTGTCGCGTTAGGCTTGCTCAGTTTGGGATTAGCCTTTTAAGATAATATAATATTGTAAAGCTGCTTTGAGACAATGCTCCATCATAAATAGTGCTATCTAAATAAATTTGACCTTGATAGGTGATAGGCCAATGGTGTGGTGATATCAAATTCTAGGTTGAATGGTGAGAGGAGGTGGACATGTCCCATAATTTTTGTGAACAGTGTATACTATATCCAACTTGGTGACAAGCCATACAGGCACTACTGATAGATACTACTGAGGATATGGCCAATGGTGGAAAAACTAGATCAAATCGGAAATCTTTTTTTTTTTCCCAGAATCTGTAGAACATTGGGAATCGCTGGATAAAAAGCTTCAGGATACTCGCTTTCGTTTAATACTTAATAGTGAGGTCCGTTTGCATATAAGAGAGGAATAACATTGTGCAAGAGACATGTTTAGAACTACATGAAGAGCCTTGTATTAATTCTTGTTTTTTGTGACTGAAGTAGGCCATCAATAGGCGAAAATGCCATGACTTTAATGCGTTATCAAACCCACATTATATAAATCAGTTTTGCCCTGTATTGTTAAATGTTAGAATATCAAATTTAATCAAAAGACCGTTATGTGGGGTGGAAACCTCCTCTTTTATCCGGGCTTGGGACCGGCAAAGTGACCTGAAAGTCACTGGATCAGAGTGAAGTCCAGCACTATATAGTACAGCAGTGTAGTGTGCGGTTTGGGACGCAGTCTCTGAAGGAGGCGGGTACATTATTGGTGATGTCACCAGGAGGGGAAGTAGTTCGTTCATCTGTTTTACAACACATTTATCTACAGTATCTGAGTATGAGAAGGTTCTACAGAAACGAGTTAAATTAAACTATGAAAGTTATTTATTGTATCTACTAAAAGAGAGCACTCGGTATGTACTGCGCTCAAATTGATACGTGTTTTCAATGTGTTATATTCCTGCCCGTCATTTTGGGTTAATCTTTAGGGTACGTCCCAAATCGGGACTTCTTACTGAGTAGTGTGTTTAATGTAAAGGCAGTCACGCTGGTTTAGGGTTACTACTCCGTGGTGTAGCGTGCGAATTGGAACTCATCCTTAGACCGCTGCGCTAGCTAGCCACACTCTAAGATAGCTCTAGATATTAACCTGTCAGACTTTTCTTTGTAAACATTTGCAGATATTTTAAACCCGAATCTCATCTTCTTCCCCTTATTTAAAAATACAAACATATAAAACGTCAAATGCATCGACAAATAAACAGTTGTCAAGCTAACTGCCTGGTTGTTGTTCGTGTAGTCAAGGTCAGTGTGCTTACATGGGAAAATCCATTTAACCAGTTTGTAGTAAAGGGAAGTCTATGTGCTGGAAACGTACTTCAATTCCACAGAATGTTTGGTTCAAGTATATTCATTATTTCACTCAATAACTATAGGGTTTAGTAAAATAAATATGGCATATTGGCTGTAAACAAAACAGATCAAATGTGATCATTTGAGAAAATGTATTAGAAAATATATTCTGATGTATTCCTTGCACTCTACAGGTTTTCCCATAAGTCAAGCGGCATAGGGTTAATGTAGGTTTGATATGTTTTTGATCATGATTTGTCTGACCAAAAACCAAAGCATGCATGGTATCCTACTCTAAAGGTCAAATTAAGATGAAAGAGAAGCCACTGCAGAATTAAACATATTACATACACATTGTGAGCCAGTATGCCAAAATGTTGCATTAGCAAAGTTGTTGTGAAGTTTAAGGAAACACTCAGCGCAAGGCGCAAGTAGGTAATCAACCCTGTACAAGGCACCAGTAGTGAATTTCTGGTTCATTTACATTACTTTGTTTAGCAGATACCCTTATCCAAATAAGCTGTATCATAGTTTTTAATCCAAGGGCATCTTGGCATAGATGGCATTTGAACTCTCGACCACTACCCAGTACCGTAATCACTAGACTAATAATCACTCACACACTCAGTATGTGTCACTTTAAAAATGTATGTTGTCCTAATACATCTTTGGAATGTGGGCAAAGACACATGCAGGCACAGGGAGAACATACAACTTATACACAGGCAGTAGCCTGAGTAAACCTGAGTATATTAAAATGTGTTAAACATTTTGAGCAAAGGCTCGAACATTGAGGACCGGACATTGTAAGACTGCATCAGCTGGAAGTTATTGTTTAGCCTTTTTCAGCTGTGGTTTAGCTTTTGTTGATATGTCACCCAGCCCTATTCATGTCTAATTATTATGCCCGACGTGTCATTTGCACAGGTAGCTAGGTATGCTAGCTAGATCATTTGCAGCTCTAACATGGCGGAGTCTGCACCACCCAAGCATACATTGCTGCAGATTACTCCATGGAACAGCAGAACGACTGGAAAATGGCTCAGATTCTAAGTTCAAGCGTTTGTCATCACACAGTCTTCACTCGGAAGGCAGGAGCAGAAATCACGCCATCAGACAAAGTTATCTGTTTTCTTATGGACTGCAGAGGGGACCAGAGCACAGACCATTTGTTTTTAACATTTTTACAAGAAATATAGCTATTTTTAGAATGGTACCAAAATCATTGAATATACTTAGAAGGCTGCAATCAGCGACAATGTCCACCAAACCTGTGCTAAAGCAAGGGGGGTTACACGGCAAAAAATCATTAAAGGGACCAAGGACGAAACAGCCATCCAGGGCCAATCTGCCAGCCCCAGAAGAGGTAAGCCATTCATACTGACAATAGTACGATAATCCTTTGTGATTATCCGGGTATCTGATGGAAACAGAGAAGTACAACACGACATAGTTTTTAAGACCATATAGTCTGATTACCTTCCATAACTACATCACCTATGTAGCTTTTAATATCACAATTACTATTAATTATATTAAGTAAGTAAAATAACTTCTGGTTAAACAATTGTTACTTTTTTAATGGCAAAATTGACAAAATATGTTATTTTTGATAAACCCACCTACCCCCTATATTAGGACCATATGCTTTGTTATATATTTTTGTAAATTCATTAAACTGCTCACAAAAATAGGGGATATTTAATTGTGGGAGATTTCATTTTGAAGTATAGATTGATCTAGAGGGAAGACAAACACATACAGATTAGTAACAACATTACAGGAACAGAAGAGATGATGCATATAAAATGCACAGAGACACAATAAAAAATTACCATAGACCCTATTAATTTGTAATTAATGAGGTAATGCTAGCTTAACAGCATAGACCGTTTCTTTCTGTCAGCAAACTTTAATGTTAATGTGTACTGCTAATACAATTAAGGGCATAATTCATTATGGGATTTGATTTTAAAGTATCCTGTAATTTTTGTGAGCAGCATATAAAACAAATGGCTTGTCTGACCTGCTTGCATGCCAATTTATCCTCCTTCATCATCCACTTTTGAAGTACTTTGAAGAGTGAAATCTTTCAGCAAAAATACCATGTAATATCTAGTACTTGTACATGTTGTGGTAGGCTAATTGGTGTCTCTAAAGTGGCCCTTAGTTTGTGACTGTGCCCAGAGTTGCCAGGTGGGAACCGGCTGACCTGTGACCCCGTGTGAATTAAGCAGAAGATAATGGATGGATGGATGGATAGTGGAAAAGATGTTTTATAAGCTAGCAAACCTGAGTTTGAGTCCTGACGGTTTGGGCATCACTTAATGACACTGATTGACCTGTCAGTGGGAGGGGACTCTCATACCCAGTCCTGTGATGAACTGGCAACTTGTTCAGTGCACATGGCTGCACACTGTTACACAGATGTAAGGGTCAGCGCTCACAATGACAGAAAAAAGCAGGTTAATATGTGGGAAAAACATACAAATTGTATTAAATTAAATGATCGCATTGTTTTCTAATGAGTCTAGAGTAAGCAAGAAAATATATTACAGTAGTTTGAGTTTTTTTTTTAATCTTTTATGTTGTCTGAATAAATGATTGCTAAATTAAGCAATTTTGTACAGGATATGATGCAGTGTATTGCTTATGCAACAGCAGAACAGTACCATCTACCTACCCTGTGCCATGATCTCATGGCCAATGGCTTTTCTGAAATAAAAGACCTGCCCAGAGGTTAGTGGTGTATCGTTTGCATCTCCTGTTTATATGTGTAATTGGTTTGATGAAAACCATGTGTGGATCATAGTGTGCTATGTAGCACAGGCATTAGCATCGTTAACTGTTGAGTAACGCCATGGCTATTTATCACAATAGTTTATTGTGAATTATTTATTCAGAGGTTCTTTGAGAATTTGCTAGCCCACCATCGCTGTAACCCAGTGGTGCCTTAAGGCTAGGTTGAGTGTTGTGCAGGCACAACTGGCCTTGCCTGAGGGAGCAAAGACCATGGGTCCTGGAGGCCCAGCTCTTGACTGGTGTCTCATTCAGGGCATGCTTACATCGACACAACACATTGTGTTGGCTTCAAATCCCCAGTTAACACCCCCAGTGACCCTGAAAAGGTGGAGGTTGGACTAACACATGCAGAAATCCCAGGATTATCAGAATTAGCAATTATTTGTTAGTTTTAGGCTAAACTCCCATGTTGATAATATTACAGATTGTAACATATTGTTTTTAAACATTTTGTGACTCAGATGCTTCAAATGTTCTGGTGATTGAAACAGACATGGCGTCAAAACCAGATGACACTGCTATGATGTTTTTCTTCAGGTACGACAGAACGCTTGTCATGTTTAGCCAAATCGCTTTTTGTTCACATTCTTACCGAGTGTTTTTCATACAGGGAGGGCTCAGTCGTTTTCTGGAATGCTGAGGAACAAACTGTGAGTAAGAATGTTATATTTTTCATGTGTAACACTCCCTTATGTCTGGTGAAACCATCATATTCTTGTCTCCTGTCAGCCTCTTGTTAAATGTGTTTTACCAGCCATATGCAGTTTGATACTATTATGTAAATGTTTAAAAAAGGTTGTAAGTGTCAGTATTTGTCCTTTATATTGAACAGATAAAGAAAGTAATGAGAATATTGGAACAGCATGAGATCCAACCCTATGAAGTGGCCTTGGTGCACTGGGAAAATGAAGAAATCAATTACACAGTAGATGAGTATGACTAAAATAATTTTCTGCAAATACTAATGCTTGTCTATTTGTTTGTCTATTTCACACTGCTATGAAAGACAAATCTCTCATGCCACTCATTTAACTTTCAGGAATTAAATAAGTATTAATGAAGCGTAATAATAAACCCATAAAATAGATGATTAAGTTACTGTTTGTCCTACAGCATTTCCATCAGCACTATTGCTATTGTGAGAGAGTGATTGCATTTACATTTATTTACATTCATGTCATTTAGCAGACGCCCTTATCCAGAGCGACTTACAGTGAATACAAAAAAAGCAATTGTGGGTTAAGGGCCTTGCTCAAGGACCCAACTGTGAGAGGTAGTATTTGAACCCTGGACCTTCTGGTCCAGTACCTTAACCACTAGGCCACCACAGTCCTACGACTGATTACATTTACAGTTGTTTAAGCTTTGGTGTAGTATTTATAAAATACCGGTATATCCACAAGAAGACTAGGGTTTAAGTATAGCATCTTAAAAATGTACAATGATACGTAATGCCAGTTATATAGTATTGTCCATAGGTCTTAGGCCACCATTAGATTTATTGTTTAAGCAATGGTATAATGGCAATTTGTAATTATTTATATAAAGAGATTCACTCTCCTTATTAGAATACAACCAGAATATATAAATCATTTGTATGCAGTATCAAAAACTGAACTAAATATCACTGGAGATTAATTACAGTAATTAGTGTGAGTATTCTAAGAAGATTACTGTTTCATTCTTCAGGGGAAATACAAGGCTCCACCGGGGGAACTTCATATTTAACAGCGAGATGGACTATGAGCAAGTTCTTCTGGAAAAATTTGCATTTTCCAATGCGTTGTCTCTATCTGGTGAGCTGGACGCTTCTTTCTCTTTTGCACGTATGTATTGTATCGTTTTGCATTAATTCATTTGCCTTGAATTAATGCATTTTGAAATAATTGTTTTACAGTTAAGCTGGCAATATGGGAGATCTCTTTGGATAACTTTGTTGAATCTATTCAGCCAATCCCAGAGGTAGCCCCACATGCCCAATATATGTATAGCCAGCGTTTGCTCTGTTGCCACCCTGAATGTATATACATGATAGACACATAACATCACACATCCAGTTTGTAAGTAGCCTTCATATGTGCAGTGGGATCATTTCTGTAAACGAGGGGATATGTTAGTCTATAGGAATATTACACGTTCATTATTGAAAACTGATCCGAAAGAAATAAATGAACTGTTTTGTATGATCACTACGACGTTTCTTCTACTAGACCCTGAAATCTGGAAAATCAGTGAAACTGTCCAGAGCAGAGGTTTTGAAGAAAATAGGGGAACTGTTTGCTCTGAGGTGAGAAATCAAATGACAAACAATACTGTGCTATAAACAACTGGAAGTTGCTGCTTAGTTCTTGTCTGTATTTTGTGATTTTACAGGCACTGTATAAATCTGAGTTCTGATCTTCTTATCACGCCTGATTTCTACTGGGACAGAGAAGACCTGGAGCAACTGTACGACAAAACTTGTCAGTTCCTCAGTATCAACCGTAGGGTCAAGGTATTGGTATGATCTCATTAATTGGGATTTAAGTTGTAGTCAGAATATTATTAATCAGTGTATTATTGTGTATTTGCGTTTTGATGGCACTTTAGAGAAGCTATGGTTCTGCTCCTTACAGTTTCTGGGCTGGGTGAATCTGATGCCAGATACATGGGCCTTATATTCTCCAACGGCCACTTCTTTGGTTTGCATCCTTTGCTTTTGGATTCTCATTTGACTCAGCCTATTCATTTTGCACAGTTTGTACAGCACCATCACACCGAACATATATGAGGTCTTTTACTTTGCTGTCCCGTCACTGAATTACGACCTGGCTGTTTAGACTTTCACACATTCCACACATTGGATATGTATCAGACTTGCTTAACTCCTATGAAAGTGTCCCAAAACAGAACTAAAAAATGTCATATTAGGTGTATCTTTATTTTCATTCATGCTACACAACAGATAACATAAAACAAAGAAGATGTTTTTTCGATTTTGTAACCATGAGACAACAGACCTGACCTGTAGAAATGTTCCTCTGCTGCACTTACAGTGGGGAAAATAGTAAGCCTTGTGTCATCTTTAAGACTGTGGTCCCAGCTCTCTACTGGTCATTGACCAGATCCTCCTGTGTAGATCTGGGCTGATTCTTGACCTTTCTCAGAATCATCCTTACCCCACAAGGTGAGATCTTGCATGAAACCCAGACCAAGGAAGATCATCTTGGCAGTTATCTTGTGTTTTCTTTTGTTGTTGCCTTTTCACTAATCTGTTGCCTATTGTCCTGTAGCCCATCCCAGCCTTGTGCAGGTCTACAATTTTGTCCCTGGTGTCCTTAGACAGCTC
>JAUZST010006018.1:0-15147 GCA_034779995.1 Parotocinclus haroldoi
ATATAAAGTAATAATTAAATTATAATTAAATTCTATATTTATACATATATGATCTAGGTTGCGTTGGTCCCATATTGAGTCTCGGGTTTTCTATTCGGTGAGTTTTTTGTAACTTCGCTACAATACCTCGTTTTAAAAAGCACTATATAAATAACTCTATGACTTAAATTACAAATTTTATAAATTAAAAATAATGAGGCTATAAATTGATGTCTTCTTTTTTAATGAGGATATATTGTTAGTGTATTATACCTTGGATATAAATGGCTTAAAACATTATAAGGCTGAAATGCTTATTTGTATTTAAAAAATGTATCTAAACAAATTGTGGGATTATTGTTTAAACTAATTGAGTAGAACGATCCATATAATAGTCTGATTTGTCAAAATGGGTTTGCTTTTCGTTTTCCATATGCTGCTGTGACATTACATTATATTAGTCACCGTGTTGATGTTATTACTTACATGATCTTATTACTATGTACAGTACCATTCATTTCTATGTCTATGCAGATCGAAGTAAGAGGCGGCAGCTTGAAGAATGGAGGCAGCATAGGCACTGGGAGAGATGCAGCCCCCACTCCCAGCCTAGGCGTCTCCTCCATGAGCGGTGCCCCTCAGGGACCAATGATGCACTTTTTCACCAAGCTCCGCCGCCATGCCAGTCTAGAAGGAGCCAGTCCCTACCTAAAGATCAAAAGATGGAAGTTTGACAGCAACCAGAGAGCCTCCAGTTTGGACACCAGAGGTGAGATGCCATGCAGTGTAGCATAAGCTTGTCTGGAATGTGTACTGTAATTAGAAAAACAATATGGAGTAAAGTGATAATGTTATACAGCTATCTGCCTTCATTAATGGGTGCATTACATTTTGTAAAACAGGTTGTTTTGACAATTGACCAGACATTTTTTTTATGGTACACAAGAGAACTGCATGCAAACTATATGTAAATGCATCAGATTTACCACTGAAAACATGAGTGAAATGGTATCATCTACACTGCACCCAAAGCCCAAACTGATATACATATAACTCACTTCAAGAAAGAACACCATGGTTCTTTAGTAACAAGCACAGATCACACACACAGACACACCATAAAACCAAACTGTAAACACACACAATAGAATATAAACATAAATAAGGTTAACTCACTGGCTGCACACAATCCAGAGGGAATGAGGACCTGAAGAAACACATATTTCCAGAACAGTCAATGCAGTATCACCTTTTAAATGAGATGAATCCAGAATGGAGCTGCTAGTAGGAAGTCACAGTGGTCAAATAACTGGCACTCTGCACTTCTAGTTCTAGTTACATTACAAACTTTTCCAAAAAGTTTATACAAACATATATACATAAACATAGTTAGTGCAAAATAAATACATATTCATTGAAATAAGCTGAAATGTTTTATTTCCTATTCCTATCTATTTTAAATGTTAAGTGAATGAAATATGAAAGCAAATGAACATTGATTGTCCATACTTGATTGTCGGCACATACCTGTATTACAGTACAGCTGGGCTCTTCTGGTTCAGCAATAAATGGAGTAACAGGGGATTCTGACAAACAGCAAACAGCCAGAAACTGGATATCTATAATGAGCCCCTATGAGGCATATGATAAAATGGCCACTGAGTTGACCAAGCATGTCTGATGCACTGGAAAGTGAGTGTATGTCTTTAGGAGAGTGAAAAATGTACTTGTGGGGATAAGAGGGGGTGGGTTTTAACAAGTGCCAAGATTTCCTCTGTGGCAGATGGTTGAGTGATGTAGAGCTCTATCCTTCCAAAGCATTAAGGGCAAGCCAACAGCCTTTCCCTTAGACTAATGAGAGAGCAAGAGGCTGAGTAAGAGAGAGAGAGCACCATTAAGAATGCAAGTAGTTAATTTTACACATTGAAACAAACAAATCATTACAGGAGGCATTTGTTTAACCCAAATGAACAGATTGGAGCATGAATGGCTTTCCGATTTGATCAGAAAACAGTATCAATAAGGTTATTTTTTATTTACAGTTCATTTTAAATGAGCCACACTGTTCTTTTGGATGTGTTTATACTTCTAGTTCAGTTCACTTACTCTGGACCAAAGCAAAAATAATGCATTGTTGCATTTTAGTCCTGGCTCGCTTAGCGTTCAAATTCACATTCCTAACATAGAAACAAAATACCTGAATAAGGTTACGAACTGATCGGGCAGGTTTTATGACGTTTTGCAGTATACAAACTTTCACAGTAATGCTGTGTGCTATGCTAAACGCACTCATTGGATTTTTTAATATGTTTCGGGTAATTTTATTAGCCGATACCACACAAAGAGCTCGTACAATTTAATTTCTCAATATATAATATATAACTGCACTGTGCAATGCAGGAATCAAGCGAACCTCAAAACAAACTGAACTGATACCTTCTCCGGAGTTCAGTTCATTTTTGGGGCGTTCAAGGGGACTGAGTTACTTTAGCGTGTTCAGATATGCAAACGAAACCACTCCGAGAAACTGTGGGTTGATTAGACCCATTCTTATGTAATGATGGCATGCTCTTCATCCAACAGGTTCGCCCAAACGAAGGCCGTTCCAGAGGCAGAGGGCAGCCAGTGAGAGCATGGATGAGGAGGAACACGGCGCCCACCACATCGACCTCATCCAGTACATCGCCCGCACCAGAGATATGACCTACTGCCCTCCGCGTCTCCATTCCCCCCCTACCACACCCCCACCGTCCCTCGGCAGGTATCTTTAATTCTTTCCCCATCCGTCCGTCAAAGCAACCATCCGCCTCTCCTGCCCACAACTCGAGCCATTCCATGCTGGGGCAATGACAAGCAGGGCGCTCTGACCTTGCTGGCCCATTTGAAGTTTATGGGGGATAGGCCACATAGCTCTTTTGATGATTGCAGCTGCTTGGGAAGTGCCTCCAGTTTTCTTAATTACTTTATATATCAGCAATGTGCCTTGGCCTTTGCTTAGTCCATGATAGTTACATCATTGCTTTCACATACTGAGGTTCCTGGCTATGCTCTACTTCTCTCACATTAAACATGGTCTGTGGCATATTACAGTATACCATCTGTGCTTTGGCAGTAACATCTGCTTGAATCTTTTTATGCCTCTCTAAGAAGCAATATATACACACTAGGGTTGTGCGATATGTATCGTCTAAGATAATGGCTTAATTGTTTTTTCAACCATGTGCTAGCTTACATTGTCGAGTACAGTCATACCTCAGGACCCAACCACTTCACAACTCGTCAAATTCAGATCTCGATGCTTTATGATATGGGAAAAAAACTTGTCGTCGTTTGAATCAAAACATAGTACCTTTCTAGCCAAAACATTGAAGCTTGTCAATCTCACACTAACTCGTGTTGAGTTTAGATCTCCACTAAATGTGTTTCTTTACATACAGTCATACCTTAGCGCTTGAAAACTTGGTTCAACACATTTTGATAAGAAAAAATCATATTTCTTTATTTTCACATTGACAGTACAGCATTATTGATGCAAGCAAGTCACTATGGGTCCTAAGGTTAACAGGAGAAAAAAGGAAAACTGAATTCGCCAGTGGACTAAGTGGTATTCTGATTTTACTATATGTCGTAGATATATAATGAAAGTCATCCATCCATCCATTATTTTCCGCTTAATCTAAACGGGGTCGCAGGCCAGCCGGTGCCCACCCGGCGACACCAATCCATCATAGAGCACATGCACACACAGTCCCACTCTAAGTGCCACTTTAAGAGACACCAATCAACCTAACACGAATGTCTTTGGACTGTGGGAGGAAACTGGAATAAACCCACACAGACACAGGGAGGACATACAGACTCCACACAGAAAGGACCTAAGACGCTCCACCCTGAGATTGAACTCGAGAACTGCTACCCACCGAGCCACCATGCTGCCCTATAATGAAATTAACAACAAAAAATCCTATCCTGGAATCCCTGAATTTGTTTCAGCACTCTACGAGCCTCCTGTAACAAATTAACGATGAGTATTGAGGTTCCACTTGACACTCATAGTCACATAAGTCACCATGGGTCATAAAAGGATTAGAAATAACACCCAAAAGCCAAAAAGGAACATTATAATCTATTTATAATAATTGATAGTGTTTGAATTTCATCAAATTCCAATTTTTTCTTTGTGTATATATTGTGCAATGTGCATATTCTGTGGATCCAGAACAAAAAATCTCTCCTTGGTACCACTGTATGTCATTCATTGTGCAAAAATCAGTCAATATCACACCTAAAGATTCCAGTTATTCACTGTGTCATGTAGCCAGGTAGTGTTCTAACTAAGAGTATGTAGTAAGTATGACTGTGGTAGGAGACAAAATACAGACACCCCTAGCCTCACAGTCTATGTTGATAGATTATTTTGCAGTCTCATTATCACTTGCATGGAAGTGATTTGGCTTTGAAAAAACAGAGGTTGCTAAAGAGATGGCAATCTGCAAACCATTTTGGAAATTGTTTGCCATTTAATGATAACTATCCTATTTCATCTGAGTCAACTGTCCATGACAAGCTTAAACCAGGTAAGGTGCTGGCACAAAAACACAAGCCTTAAAAAATTAAATGCAAAACAAGCCTTCAGGCAGTTGAGAGAGATGGTTTTAAACAACTTGAGATACAGAAGATACACAATGCCAAAGTATCTAATTATCTATTATTACTTTATCAATATCGCACACCCCTAATACTCACCATGTACCACAGTGTATCACCTGTATTTGTCTGAAATGAGCACTCATCACAGCATATATGGGAAAGTAATATTATCTGACTATTATCTACTGTTAACCTCTCTGCAGGTTAGAGGTGGAGGTGATGGTGGAGCCGAGCTGCAGCAGAGCAATGGGGCCCGGGGTAATCGGTCTGAACACTGAGCCCCAAGACGAAACTCCTGGCATGGGCTGTCACCGGGAGAGCACCGACCCCCAGAGCCTTTATCGTGACATCTGGACCCTGCGGGCCTCTCTAGAACAGTACATCTCCTCTGACCAGAGCAGCAACAATGATAAAGAGTCGGTTCACAGCGATGCAGATAGCGTGTGTTCATTTAGACTTAGAACCGACAAAGGAGGGTTGCCCAGATATCCCTCTCAGGAGAATGGGGATGGGATGGACGGGGATGCAGACATACCCAGACATGAGGGACCTGAGAGAAAACGGAAGCAAGGCAGTGTGGACTCAGAGAAGAGTAGCGAAGAATCAAGTACCCGCAAGCTTCTGCAGATGGATAGTGGTTATGCATCGATTGAAGTCCCTCCCCGTGGCCCTGAGGAGTTGAGGCTGTTTCGAAGCAGTAGTGGGAGCAAGGATGAATCAGCCATGGAGCGACGACAGTACTTCACCAGTTCTGGACACAGGGGAACTGTGTGCGAAAGCTTTGACACCGATATATTTGATGAAGAACTAGAGGAGGAACCGTTAGGAGCTAGTGGTGGTACCGATGGCGTGACAGTACTGGATGAGGGTAATATGGTGTGGTCGACTTACGGGCAGATGTTCTCTTCTTCTGATGCACAGCCTAGCGTCCCTGCCTTGACTTCCAGGGATTATAGCATAGACGAGAAAACTGACGCACTCTTCCACGAATTTCTGCGCCACGACCCGCAGTATGACCAGCAGGAGTCACCGGTGAGACCAAAACACAGGTCTCGCGTGCATCTAAGAAAGCAGTGGCAGCGCTCCAAGCAGTACAGCGACCCTGGGCAGCGATTCCACTCCTCCTTCGACCGTTATCGCACACCACTTCGCCGTGGAGAGACCGTCAACTACCCTTTAGAAAGTAGCTACCACAGCAGGCTTCCCCGAATCGTCAGTACTCCAGATGAGGAGAATAGTGACGGGACCCCTAGCCTTCCTGAGAAGACTAATCAGAGCTCAGCATCTGCTGATGAGTCTTCAAAGTACGACCAGACAAAAGTCTCTCCCGACACTAAAGTGAGTGGCGATTCAAATGACATGGTAGAACCTGAAATTCCTCCTGTTACTCTTAATTCTAAAGAGCTCCCAGAAGTCCCTCAAGAGGAGTCTGGGCATACTCTCCTAGCCTCTGAGCCAACAGAGGAACATTTGTGCCTCCAGGCATCACAAACCAGCTACGGTCCCCAGACAGTTACAGCTGAGCTGAGCGAGAAGCTTGCAGTGAACATCGAGGAGCGTCTGTACTCAGGTCTGCGGGGTACCAGGGAGCAGCCAGAGTGTGTACTGACCGCCACGCATGCCTCCCCCGATCACAGCCCAGTGTAGCACATGGCTCCACTCATCCCGACCAACTCTATACTGACATCTAACTCTACAGGGCTGCAATGTGTACAGTTTGGTGAAAATTTCCCTTACACGCTTAGGAAAAAGGTTTTTTGCCTAGCACTGCAAATGGTTCTTCAATGTTCCCATTGGGAAATAGCTTATTAATGGTAATGGTCTATGTAGATCCTTACAGTGAAATAGTCCATTTAGAAATCATTCAAAGAACCTTTTGGAGAAGCAAATAACCTTGGTTTTGGAGATTCTCACAAAGCAGTGGTTCCCAAACTTTTTCTGAGGTGCTCTATTTTGCAGATAAAAAAACACACGCAAACACTCAGAGACATGCACATAATTGCTTCCAAATATACACTCATTGACAAAAACAACAACTAAAAAAATTTTGCCAAGGAGAACATGTTTTAATTGAACTGAAATGTTATACACATTATACATGGCCTGTATATCCGAACCATAGGTTGCCGAAACCGGCGTCCTAGCTGGTCTCATAAATTCTTGATTAGTGTTAAATCTGGTGATGGAGTAGGCTTAAGAACGTGTCACAAACTGGAGACTTGCTTTACATCAAAGGCACCACAAGTGCTCACCCATTTCGACCATCGTCGGATCCCAAAGAGAGCCTGGATTTGTCAATAAAGGATTATACGGTTCCAGTTTGTAGCAGTCCAGGTTTGTTGTTCAAGGCAACACTGTAAATGAAGGTAACGGTGCCTGGTTGTCAATGACAGGACACATAATGGGCACTAAGAAAACAAACTTTCTTTTGCTTCGCTGAGTTTAGCAATGCGTCGCCTATCAAAGTCGTTGAGGCATGTCTAGCAGTCAACAATTTCTCACCAAGAGGTACACTATACAAAAGTAGCATCTGAGAACCTTTTTATAGGGTATTAGGGAAACTAATTTACATCATCTTGTGGCAAGACCCAGTGTCTAATTAGACCACACCTATAATCATTTACATATCATATTACTTATTTGTCAATGAGTATATTGTAAACATTGTACACAAAACTGTCACTTCTTGTTGAACAAAAAGTAAGAAAAAGGAAAATCACCTTCACGAGGAACTATTACAAGTGACATGCATTAAGTATCTTACATTTCTACTGTCTAACATTCATTTACTGTCAAGACGTTGATTCAAAATTCTCTCTGCACAAAAATGGCTTTAAAATCTATCCAGCCCAGAGAAAAACAACACACCAGAAAAATTGTGCTGCAAAATGAAAACATTTTTTAAAATCCTATTAAAAGCAGTGCTCAAACACAAATAATTCCTTCTGCTTTGCGGAATTAACCCATCTGAGCTTATAGTGAATCATACCATTTGTCAGGAAAGGGGGAGTGCTTACGTTGTTAACATATTAGTTTAAACGATATACTTTTTATGGTTTTAACATTTTTCAGCCAATCAAAACCAATGTTTAAAATAACATTTTTACAACAAATATTTACCCTTTGTTTCAGGGGTGCAAGGACTTGAACAACCCCTAAAACAGGGTCAGGCACCTATGGGAACCACTGACAAAGTACTATCCAAAGAACCCTCAAAGAACCCTTTTTGCTAAGAGTGTAGACTGTCTGTTCTGGGATTAGATTTGGGTTTAGCCCAAAAGTTAGGGGTACAGAGGGACTGCTAGAGCATATCCTAGGTCAGGATCTAAGGGAAACTTCACCCACTTCCAGCTCTAAGTGAAAATCAAAGCCCTTACCTCACATCTGACATGATATCAAGTCATTTTTGAACGGTGGCTATTTCTTTCATTTTTTGCTTTATTCAAGCTCCATTTAGCTATGAGTTGAGCTCAAGAGCCAATATACTCTCTGCACTAGGTAATCCACTGTGAAACTGGGTGCTACTAGACTTGCGATCAATGTCCCTCTGCTTTCAATTTACCATGTTTCCTACACACTGTGCTTAGTCAGTCTTTTCCTCTTTTTGGTTACAGTGCTCTTTATTTGTAAGAAAGAAAGCTTTTAGCTATGATTCTACACAACTGTGCAAAAGTCTAAGGGCACCATTAGATTAGATACACAACTGTTTTAGAAATGGCAAGTATTTAGTGTGACCTCCCCTTACACGGAGCAATAGCAGCATCTGGCAGCTTCACTGGGATGCCACATTGACCCCAGTTTTCAGTTTTGATATCAGGTTATATCAGGTTATATCAGGTTTTGATATCAACCTATCAGGTTTGATACCCTTTGAGTTTTACTACCCTTTCTGGAAGGGTAGTAGATAAGACACTACCTTTTTCATAAGGGGAATAAGATAAAGATAGGGTCCCCCTTTGGTTGGCAGGGGACGATGTGCCTCCAAGAACTATCCTGCTGAGGATTCAAGGTCCGAAAGTGACTCAGTCAAAGTTTCTTACCCTATTTTAATTATCTATGAATATTGACTTAGTTTCTGTTATTTTGAATTATTATTATAACCTTATTTGACTACATGTATTAGTTTTATTCTAGTAATTAGCATCTAAACCACCTAAGGAGGATGGGTCCCTTGGTCTTTCCACGGTTTCTTCTTTCATTTCCACTGTCGCCCTAGGCTTGCTCAATTTGGGATTGGCCCTAGAAGATAATCCAATACTGTAAAGCTGCTTTGAGACAATGCTCCATATAAATCTGCCTTGACTTAGCTTTGAAAAGGCTATGGTATGATAAAGCTCACAAAGATTGGAATGAAGATCAATCGAAGAGTTTTATGGAGTGCTAAATCCAAGTTTGAAATTCTTGATTCCAATCAATGACAATATGTTGCATATGGCCATTATAATATTGCTAAAAGTACAAATCTATTAAAAACCTTAGACTTTTGTACAGTACTGTATGTCCTAAACCAGTGGGTTCTGTATACAGTTCTCAAGGTTCGCTCAAATACCCAGTCTATCAGCCTGGCTTTAGTCAAGTCTAATTAAGCCAACATACTAATGGTTTGTACTTTGCAAGGAAATACATTTATAACCATTTTAACCACAGTACCCTTCATTAAGTGTATCTGTCGTATACGTGTTGTGCTGGCATGGAGAAAAATCTGCCTAGGTGTAATGTCATAACGTCTTCAATGAATATGGTGTTTGTTTCTTTATTTAATACTTAATTCTGTGTATGTCTCTATGTTTACTGTCCAAAAAAAGACACCGATCTTGAATCCGAGGGCTGGTGGAGTCAAAATAGTGGTTTAGTTAAGCAAATTCTCACTTAGTTTAGTAAAATAGAAAAATGCAGCCAAAGTACTGTGAGAGAGGTTTCAATGTGGTCTGTCTCAAGAGTGACTTGTGTTTTATTAGATAAGATAATGGAGGCATGCTGCTTCCTGTCTGCTTGTCACAGAACAGCCATTATGTGTTCATTAACATTCCCAAAATGGAAGCTTCCCCAAAGGCCAACTGCACATTCAGCCTCTGGAAAAAAAGGCCCAAAAAAGCCTATTTGGGGTAAAATTTCATGCAAGGTACCCCTACAAATACCATTAACCTAATCAATACCAATCACCCTACTGATGGCATTAAAGGATTCACAGACGTAATTAGCATTTACTGGTAAAATCCATTGTGGATATTGTGCGAATACAGCACGGACGAGCCCGGGTAAACCTTTTCATTTGCTTTGTGCCTGTCATAGGTTCATAATTCATTGCAAATGTGATTTGAGAGCAAAAAGGAGGCCATCGATGCCTGCTGTTGAAGAGCCCGTTTTAAAAGAGCTTGGTGGCAGTAGTAACTCTGAAATAAAGGGACGTTTGTTTAGAGTTGGCATAGTTTGCTTAATCTTCCTCAGGATTGCTGCATATAAAGCTTCCATTAACTGCTTAAATCCATCAGCTGTCAATAATATGATCCCTAGGGTGTCCCTTAAACACAGTAAACCTTTGCCAAATATAGGTTTCATTTTTCATAACTTTGGCTTGCATTTAGGGTATGTCCAAAGCATGTGTTTGACTGATTCAATATATGAAAGCTGTCATAAAATATTGTAAAAAATATGGTAAACATTTATTAGATTATAGATTTCATTGAATTATTTGTTGATTATTCTTGTTTTTTACAGTAATTACGAAGGTTTGTTTTGTTTGTACTAGACCGTATAAAATACATGCAGTACATCTAAGCAAAGCAGGCAACTGGCAGTAACGACCATATCAATTAATTATTTAAGAGTTAATGCTTTTAAAGTATGGCTGTTTGCTTATCAAATTGCTGCACTACGTGTGCTTAATTTGATGTTGTAGTCAAGACTGTTAGAGCTGAGACCGAGTGAAGTTAGAAGTTAGAAAAAATACTTTGTAAATGACTTTACATTCATAATACATTTTATATTCATAAATAATATTCAATATGATTATATATTAAATGTAACATTAAATAATATATAGCCTAAGAATTATTATGAATTATAAGGTAATGTAAGTTTTGGAAAGAAATTACAGTGATTAATCTTTTTCCTTATTATACTGGACTCACTTTACACCTTATCCCGACACCAAGTCCGGACCGAGTTTATATGACACTGAGATAGAGACTGGACTCAAGTACTACAACACTAATAAAGACTTTGAAAAACAAACACCAGAAAGTAATTATTTTCTTTAAATAACTGAAAACAAACAGTGTTGATAATCATATTAGCAGTAACAGCAATTAGCGTACCCTAAATATTTTCCAAATGGCCTGAAATGGTTTTCATAATGGAGTCTTGAATGATTGAGTGGATTGAGCTAGAAACTTCGAAAGTCAAAAAATAAGGGACACCCTAATGTTGCCTTTCTCTATCACTAGTCTTTACAGTTTGTAGTATGACTGATTTTTCCAGTCATTGTCCATTCACGGCAGCCTAGTGAGAACAAGGTCAGTGTTCACATGTTTGTACAGAGGGAGATTTTGAGATGTATACAAGCACAATCGTTCCACTGCAGGTTCTGTCTGTAATTAGAAATCTACTCGGAAGGAGATGCTTGGGTGATGTTTTGTGTGCTATCCTAGGCCTGTCCATAGCCTGTCCAATGCATTGATGCATTACTGTGCATAGATCTGCATGAGATGGAGCAGTTTTAGTAAATATATTAGTAAAGTCTTTCTCAGAACTAAACTTGCAAAACCAAATTATGACGACCTAATGGATGCTTATTTGTTTGAAGCATAAAAGAAGTAGAAATCAGAAGATTTGTTCTGACATAGTTTTTAACATATTTTATGGAGTCTATTTATTTTAGCGGTATGCCTTGATCATGGAAGAATATATCCGTGGCAGAAGAAAATATATTTCCTTTGCTAATATATTTCCACTAGAGAATTTTTTGCTCGCTATATTTCGATGGAAGAAAAATATTTGTGTATAATAGCTTGATATTTAGTCTCAAGTTTAAAGATGAATGCCATAAAGTTCGATTTAAGTTCTTGGAACTATCTACCAATTTGTTTACAATGGTCTGTTTATTCTGGATCTTTAAAGCCTTGAGGGACCAAAACTGATGGAAATGTTCGTTTTGGATTTATGCTTTTTCAACTAGTCAATAAAGAATGATGCATTACCCCTGTGCAGGATGTGTGATTTTGTTTTAAAAAATTGGAAATCCTTTAGGACTTCAGAAAATCCTCAGTGCACTGGCATATAATTCATTATTATAATTTATTATTACAGCTATAAACTAGTCATTTGGTATGCTATTTGTCATGCGGCTCCTCCAGCATGGTGCAGTATAAGTATAGCACGACAGCTGTTCCTTCTTTCCACATCCAGCAGGTGTCAAAACATCCCGTGGGAACATCAAATATTCATATCAGATTGGTTAATAAATGAAGGATGACCGTGAGGAAAGTAGGAAGCTAAATCAATAGCAACCGGTGTATCACCAAGCAGAGTAGAGCCTTTGCTTTTACTACTCTTACCATTAAGAAGTGGCCCGAGAACAATAACAGCGAAGTGCCACGGCCTGTATTGATCACATGCTTGTTTTCCATTCAGAGAAAAGCGAATCATGATAAGCTTGTTGGCATTGCAACAGTTAGGCCTCATAGTTTGGAAAGAAAATAAGTACACAAAGGGAGATTGTGACCCTGGATTACATCACAGTTGCAAACAAGATGCGCAGGTCATGTGTGTTGGGTTAACTGCCTGATTGACGATTGTTTCTGTAACAGGTACAAAGTCCAGCCTGTGATGAATAACAGTAAAAGGCGTTATAAGCCACATTCATTCACACAGCTCGCCAGCAGTTATTTCCAGCCATACAAGGCCAGATTCTCTCTTTCATTCATCTCTATAAATTAAAGACCTATTACAAACAACATTGAAAGTGAAATTACCCCGATAAAATGCATATTTAGTATCCCTGGGGTAATCTGGCGAAAAATTCTATAACTTGCTTGCGTTTTTTTTTTTTTGGTTCAGATAACCGAAACATATGGTTAAGTTTATTCATGCTACTGCGCGTGCGCATCCTGCTCTACAGAGGGGCCAAGACTTGCTGCCCCGTTCTCGACACATGTACGGATATACTGATTGGTTCTATCGAATGATGGGACGTATGGCGTCAAAATAGGTCCTAAACCAAAAAACAGAATCCGTAACCAAAAAATTTAATTTTGTAATAAAAACCTGTTTGTAAACAGAATATTTCTGTATTGTAATCGCCTATTTTGAGTATAATATTCTTGAAGTATCTGTTTTCCTCTGTTACGCTTCTCTCAGTCTCACTTTCGCTTCCAAAAGTTTCGCGCTTCTGACCCGATTTCACGGTGGGGCGGGATCTAGGCAATCATTGGCGCATATGTATATATATATATATATATATAGAGACAGAGAGACAGAGAGACAGAGAGATAGGTGATAGGTATAGATCAAAATAGGTATCAAAATAAAAATAAAAGGAAACACTTGGAGTTACATTGTGTTGTTTAAGTGTTTAAGTGAGCAGGGTATATGAAGCCAACATAGGAACTTTGACTTTCATCTCTTGTTAACTTTTCAAGATAATACCTATTATGTTAGACAGATTTTGTAGTCAACCCATATTGGGCCATGGCACAAAAACTCATCACTGACTGTACAGTTTGTCAGACTGTAATGCTCATAGCAATAACTGCAGAAGTTCTGGATTTGAGATTATTCACTGGGACAGGAAATACAGATGGCTTCCATTAAAAATCAAGCGGGTCAGGTTGTGCTGTCAGCAACTGGACCAGGATTTTTCACCAGCATCAGATCTGCAAGGTGCTTTAGGAATGCAAGTGCTCAATACAGTTTCTATATAGCAAACATTATGAAACATAACTCTACATCCTAGACCTCACAGTTCTTAATCATTTTAGAAGGGAAACTTCAGTATTAAAAAACAGATGTATTGTGAATCATCAGTAATTCATATGATTATTAGGCTTAATTATTTCTAAACGTGCGAAAAAATTACTGTTTATGCTATTGCAGATACAAAAGTCCACCATGATCAATGATGAGTAATGACTTAAGGTTCCCCTTACTTTTAAAGCATTGGTCAATATTTCTGAATCATGAACTTTACATGGGGTCAAGGAGTGCTACGTGCTGTTGCATTAACTCCACAAATGAATTTAAGATAAGATAATCCTTTATTAGTCCCACAGTGGAAAAAATCACTATAATTTATAATAATAAAATTTATATAATTTAACTTCAAATCAGAAATTGTTAAGACAGTTAAGCATTTACCACCACGTTCTGAATCCTGATCATTAGAGCAGAATAAAGGGGGCTTCAGACAAAGGGACTACAGTCTGTAATTAAAGTCCTGAGTTGCCATATATTATTTGAATCTCTCTTCCCCTTTTAAGGATTACTCCAAGGATTAAACCTAAAAACTTTGTTTTGAAAGGCAAACATGCTAAACATTACAATACAGAAAGAGTTGTGAATACTACAGCATGGATCCAGGCTTTGGCTCTTACCAAAATTGAAACTTTAACTCAGCTTTGCAAGTCTGGGGTTTAAACCCAATTCCATTCATTTTATAGGCAAACACGCTAACTACTACACTACAGACTAATCTGCGTGCAACTCAGCTTTGTTCCAGGCTTTGGCTCTTACCAAAAAAAAAACAACATTCAATGAGGAAACCTTTAAACATGGCTTAGTAAGTCCAGGGTTGGAACCCAAAATCTGTCTTTCCATAGGCAAGCATGCTAACCACTACACTAATGACACACCTGTGTAACCTATAGCTTTGATTCCGGCTTTGGCTCTTAAAAAATTAACGAAAACTCATAGGGTAAAACTGTGCACATGGCTTGGTAAGTCCAGGGTTTGAACCCAAAATCCGTCTTTTCAAAGCCAAACATGCTAACCACTACACTAAAGACACATTTATGTGAAATACAGCTTTGATCCAGGCTTTGGCTCTTGAAAAATTCACCAAAATTCATAAAGTAAAGCTGTGAATACAGCTTGGTAAGTCCAGGGTTTGAAACCGAAATGTGTCTTTTCTTAGGCAAACATGCTAACCACTACACTAAAGACACCTCTAAGTAAACTACAGCTTTGATCCAGGCTTTGGCTCCTAAAAAACTAACCAAAATTCATAGAGTAAAAATGTGTACATGGCTTGGTAATTCCAGGGTTTGAACCCAAAAGCTTTCTTTTCATAAGCAAACATGCTAACCACTACACTAAATACACCTCTCTGTAACCTACAGCTTTGATCCAGGCTTTGGCTCTTGAAAAATTCACCAAAATTCTTAAAGTAAAACTGTGAGCTTGGCTCGGTAAATCAGGGGATTGAACTTATAATCTGTTCTTCCATAGGCAAACATGCTAACCACTACACTAAAGACACCTCTCTGTAACCTACAGCTTTGATCCAGGCTTTGGCTCTTGAAA
>JAUZST010006019.1:0-15147 GCA_034779995.1 Parotocinclus haroldoi
CAGTTGAGCAAAATCTTAAAGACAAAGCTTATTTTAACGTTCGGAACATGACCGCCATCTTGAAATCCACCATATTCATCGTGAGCAAAATTTTCCAGTGGGAAGATGGTAGATGGTCATGTAGCAAAAATCTAGTAGTGTCTCTAGTAGTTCAAATCAAAAGTTATCAACTCAAAGTTCAAAACTTCTGTAGTTTGTCACAGGCAAGTCGAGATGAAATTGAAACAAACCACATAGTGATCGTGCGAAGACCACTACCCACAAGGAAATGTCCTGTGACTTTTGACTCACCCTGTATTTGCAGATCCTATGATATTGTGATACGATCATTCAATGTTTAAAAATTTGCCTGTCAGAATCTGGCGATTGACGGCAGTCTTCTGGCACTATGGGCAATATATGCTGGGGTTTTAGGAACTGAAACAGGGTGTGTTGAAGTGTACATACACCGGAAGGTTTTAAGTCGGTTGTTAGTGAGGTATGGTCAAAAAGTGACCACGGTAGAGTGAGTGTCTAAGACTTTCTCACTACTGGATAACTACATAAAAAGACTCTCACTGTTTTGTCACCCAACACCGAGGCAAAACAGTAGCTAATGAGCTGAAGCATAACTAGGTCACACACCAATTTGCTTTTCCATCTCATTTGGATTCTTGAGTGGTGTTCGAGCAGCAAAATTACCCCCCACCCCCCCAACATTGCTACCAATTTAAGTGTTATCCACACTTATGTAAGAGTTTATTTTAGCCACATTAGGCAGGTGGGTAGATGTTAATATCAAACCTTGCCTACAACTCGCTAAAAAAAAGTGACATCATTTATAGCACTTACTTTATAATATCATCTAACATCAAATCCTTGCCATCAATCTATAAATGTTACTCCTAACACTTCAGCATGGGATATAAAGTCATCAGGAGATCACGCTTCAAACTAAATAATCCTGTACTTCCAGGATTAGTGCTTGCTCATTACCACCTCACCTGTGGTACTGCGCCTGGAGGAACTGAAACTCCTCTTTAATGCGGTCCAGCGTCTCCAGCACAGTGAACTTGAAGGACTGGCCAGGCTGCAGTGGAACCTGCGAGGGAGACGGGAAGGAAGGGAGAGACGGAGAGAGAATGAGGATAAATCGCATTCAATCGTCAGTGCACAAGTCATTTGATCAACTCTCTGCACGTCTGATTATCCAAGTATTAAAGTCAAATGAATAATGTAAGATGTTTGTCTGTTGCAACTCAGCCATAAAAGGCTTCAAAGTAATACGCTGCTCACAAAGATTACAGGATGTTTCATTTTGCATAAGTATTAAATATCCCCTAATGTTTGTGATCAGCTGATAACACATAAAAGCTATGACCCTGGTAACCTGATAGGCATGATTTGAACATAAAGGCCACGTTGAGTCATAAGTGCTTAAGGAATTTGAAATGGCAATTCTCAATTGTTTTTTTAATGCAACTCTGGAAAAAAAAAATATCAACGTCAATATCAAATCTCCAGAGGTGTGAAGAAGGGTTTAACCTTCTACGTTGTGGATTGTTTTGTGCTTGTATTTGGGTGCGCTGACCCTTCGATATTATATAAATATTTATTTCATGAATAAAGTCAAAAACATCATCCGATTCATTCTTCTACTCTACATTTTCTCAGTTGCTATCTCAGCCACATCTATCAGAGTGCTCCTAACCAATCATAACCGCCTCCTGTGGCCCTGTAAAATGCAGCGTCCATCATTTGGACATATTTTGGTTTTAGAAAAGGTGATGCTGAACAAAAAGAAGTCAAACACTGCAGGAAAGGTTTCAGTAAATAAATTGCCAGTGAATTCTAAGAGCCCAGCAAAGTGATAATGAAATAAACAAATAAAATCGTTTATGAATCGCAAAAGTGAGAAAATGCTCGGCGAAACAGGATATTGATTAGCGTTCACATTGCCCAGCGCAAACATTTGTATGTTCATCGAATGTGGACATTTGCTAGTATACAGGATAACATATTTTAAATGGGTTTCTTTTTTACTACTTTTATTACTATTTTTTAATATGAACAGGGTATGAACATTAGGAATGAATGCAGTTAAAACCTGCCTACTCACTGCCATTTTACTTGGATAGGCCTATGTTATGTGAGTGCTTATCTTCTAAAGAGGGAGACTTTCTTCTTTATACTCAGTCTGTCCACCATTAAACAACTACTCTTTATAAGTAAAAATAATTGTCTTCTTGGTTTTCAATTTGTCCTGCCTACTTACACAAGCACATCATTACCTGACCATACAATCACTTTCAAAGCTCCAGCCACGGCCCATTTAGAGAAAACCCATTATCCTTTCATATAGTTACACCTTATAGAAAAGACTACATGAACAAATAAATTCAGCCCAACTGGTGTGCAAGTAATAGCGTTATCAGCTTCATTAACATCCAGAATTAAAGCAGGAATCCGCCCTCAGAGGGGTTTGAACGATGCATTACTAGAAATTGTTTCAGATTGCATTACGAACTGTAAAGACATCCAGGAACTCCTTCGGTCTTGTAACATTGGTTCGTTGAGAGTAAACTCTGCTAAAGCCCAGCCCAGTTTAATTAATACAACGTTTAATTGAAATGAGAATAATCATTTAAACATAAGAATTGATTAGTTTAATGATTTGCAGCTCACAAAAATTTGAGGATATTTCATTTTGCGCTGTAGAAGGAGCAAAATGCTAATCCCTTCCAATCTGTCTTTGCTGGACATGCTTTTTCAACATTTCAATCATTTTCTCATGCATTTGTTGACAAACTGGAGGACCTTGCGCATGGGTTGCTCCTCAAAGATTTTAATCCACCAAACAGTTTGTGTAATTTAGTTTTAAAGTGGTAGATCACTGTATAGGCTACGTTCAACATGACTCAATTCTGATTTTCTGCCTTAATGGGGCTCAGATCTGATTTTTTTTTTTCCAGCGCTGTGTGGACATGTCAATTCCGATCTTTCCAAATCCCATTCGAGTCACTTTCACGTGCAGTCCTAGACTGGATACGGATCCGATCCGTGGACATGCGACTTGAATATGAAAAGTCAGAGCGGATCGGATTTCATGCGTCTTTTTGCCCGTATGCATGTGCTCGGTGCGGCAAAATAAAGATGCACGAGAAGAAGTTTCCGATTTGCTTGATATATGGGAAAATATATCCGTTTAAGCATAGCTGAAAGGAAACAGCCCAAAATAGAGGTGCATTTCAAACAATTGCCCAAAAAAAATGGCACGCCAAGGCCGCAAACAAACGTGACCAAAGAAAAATAAAGAATCTCGAAGCTATGTATAAGGAGGCAAAAGTTTCAAATCAACGTTGAGTGTCGGCTTGACTTTTTTCACCTTCTTGAACTGAGTATGTTCATCAGGCGAGATGTTTTCTGTTCCCCTTATGAGCTTCTATCACATCCATTACACCTTTATACACTTATTATTGAGGGATGATGTTTTTTTTGTTGTTGGTGATGAAGATTCGTTCACATTACAGAGGCAGGCCACTCACATTTGTGAATGTGAACCATGAAGAAAGCCAAACCTGATTTGAGCAATATAGCTTGTAATGTAAATGTAGCCATAGTGTGGCTTGGTAGCTCGTAGGACCGTGGTGGCCGTGGTTTGCTGGTTCAATCACCTTCAATCACCTTCAGGTCCATATCCCATTCCCTTGACCACCTAGTGGTCAAGGGAATGGGATATGGACCTGAAGGTGATTGAACCAGCAAACAAACTTTGATTCCAAAAATCACTACCAATCTGTTGTACCCAAAATGTATTAACGTGGGTTATCCAGTGACGAGGATTTGCTTGCTAGGGGAGCTTTGGTGGTGCAGCAGCCCATCAACAGGGCTGTCAAAATGACTACATAATTGTCTTATCGCAATTATTTCAGATAATCACAATCAATTAAAATTCATTATATGATTATCATTCATCATGCATTCATTATCATCTTAAACGCATTCACTGAGATGCACGAGGTTAACGGAAACACTCGGAACATCTAACTTGGTGCTGTAACATGTTTAGTGGCGGAGTACTGAGTAATGTCGGTGTATTTGTATTTGCACCTGTATATATTAATTCAAGATTTTTGGCATGTTCGTAATCACAATGAGTTTTTTTTTTTTTTAACTGTTATTTTCACTTTGGCCATGCATTTTTTGTTTTTGTACATTTGTAGGCATGCGTGTTGAGTTTTTGGCTCCTAAGTGCTGGAACGAACTTCCCCTCGATGTTCGAACAGCTGAGTCTCTGGCCATCTTCAAACGTCGTTTTATTCAAAACCCATTTATTCCGCACTTACTTCAACCAACACCCCGCCCCCCCCCATCATTGTCTTTCTTTCTCTTAAAGAGAAAAAAAAACAATCAAACAAAAAAAAAACCCACAACCTTTACAGGAGTTTCAGAAGTGTATTACAGTATTTACCGTATGCATCAAGAAACTCAGTAATTATGTGCATTTTGCACAAAATGCGTAAATATTTGGACATGTACTTTTACTCAAGCCATTTTATAAGTATTTTTACTTGAATAACAGTTCTTGCTACTCTGCCCACCTCTGGTGGTGATTGAGAGCTGCATCTGCCTGGTGCTCTGTCCCCTGATCACCTCACACAGTCTACACAGATCAGACGGCACCCTATTTAGACACACTGTTCTTAATTCCCATTACTTACTCCAATTCTGCTAGCTATTTAAGTCCCAGTCTTTTAGATTTGGCATTTCTTAAAATAGCTGCCACCTGCTCTGATCTTCTCATTGTATGCGTGGCCTCAAGGTCTCGCTTTCTTGTCTTCACTATATTGGCAATCATGGGATGAGTATTCGGCAAGTTGTGTGGAGGGCGGCTAAAAGATTGCTTGTTTCAGTTGAAGCTTAATTAGTCTAGACGAGCAAAATTCAATTAAATTTCAATTAGTCTAACGGTGGAGGTCAGCCACTCTGTGGGGTTTGCTGTAATTAAGCTGCAGGCTCAGCACTGGCTGGGGAAGGAAGGGTGGGGTCTACCATATCTCCACTGACCTTTATCCACTCACACAAACACATTCCCTGTGCTATTCTTTAGCTAATGGACAGGATAATACAGAGCAATATTACACAACCACAGAGTGTGGCTACTGTACTTCAGTGTTAGACATCAAAGCAAAACCTAAACCTGTTTCAAAGATATAGACATTGCCCAAATGATCATCTGTATAGCTTAGTAAGGGCTAATTTATTTTAAAAAAGTGGGGTAAAAAGCAGGAGTGGAAAGCCAATGTGGTTGAAGTACTGGACAGGGTCCAGGGTTCAAATCCCACTTCTGAAAAGCTACCACTGTTGGGTATTTGAGAAAAGTCATTATTCCACAGTTGTTTGGATTGTAAGTGACTATCAGTTGTAGGTCACTCTGGATATGGGCGTCTGCTAAAGGTAAATGTATTACTTTTGTCCGATGAAACTCATTTTTGTCCAGGTCTGTTTTGTATTTTATTATACTGTGTACCAGTTTTAAAAGGATGACGTGGTATGCATTTTTCCAGTATTTGTTTGGACCAAAAAAAAAAAAAAACAAAATCCACTAACCTGGGCTGCAGAGCCATATACCAGTGACTGTACTAAATATTTAATTAAACGAGTACATCACCAGTACTTTTGTTATCATTCTGCATGCACGATGCATCGTGATTCAGACGTTAACGATTCTGAATCGATTAACAAATGTCGATAACTGATAATCGAGCACACTTGCATGTGCACATGTAGACCAGCTTCTGTTCTTACACTAGTTAGCTTAACTTAAACATTAGCATCACTAACTGAGTTCTGTAATGTCTATTTTCAGTTTAATATTCTTGAAGAATCAGTTTTTGTTTTCTTTGCGCCTTTTCTCTGTTCCGCTTCTCTCAGTCTCGCTTTCGTTTCAAAAAGTTTCTCGCTTTTGACTTTTGGAAGGATTTGACGGTGAGGCGGGATCTAGGCAATCATTGGCTGCTGGAGGTAAGCCCCGCCCACCAGCTCATTAGATCAGCGCAAGTACGAAAGTTTTTGTTAATTTTTTTGCCCCGATTGGAAAATGGTCCGGAAATAAACACACACAAGATAGTTTTATTATGAATGATCTCTTTTAGTAATGCACAGTTCGTTGTATAGGCTTCCAGTCACACTACTAATTTGTTCATCTAGGTGATATTATTTTGATAACATAATATTAAGACTTAAATGTTGAGATTTAATAAGCTGAAACAAACCACCCAGCAACAGACAATCATTACATCATTTTATATAGCTATATCAGTAAATTTTAACTCCAACAGCCAATGATTGCCTAGATCCCGCCCCCCATCAAATCGGGTCCAAAAGTCAAAAGCAAGAAACTTTTTGAAGCGAAAGCAGGACAGAAAGAAGCGCAATGGAGAAAAGGTGCAAAGAAAGCGAAAACTGATACTTCAGAAATGTTAAACTCAAAATAGACGATTACAAACAGAAATATGTTTACAAACTGGTTTTTATTACAGAATGTACATTTTTGGTTACAGGTTTTTTGTTCTCAAAACTTTGCGATCAATTTTGATGCCATAGATTTTTTTTCATGTAGTCACATATTAAAGAGAAAAAAGAAAACAAAAAAACGAATCGAGATGCATCAATAATTGTTATAAAATCGAATCGTGAGGTGCCTAGAGATTCCCACCACTATCCTATTTGGAAAATGGCACCCATTTCATACAACGCATTTAGCCCTTTGGCATGCAGATGTAACACAACCAGAGGATACTTAACGTCCCATTTAAAGTTTTCCTCATAATTCATAACGTGCGCCGTTTACAAAGTGTCACTTCATAGCCACAAACATTTACTATTTACTACTAGAGAAAAGCCAGAAGTGTGTAGAAAAGTGTTTTCATGTAAATAATATCACTGCAACATTGCACAAACATGCAATCTGAGATTCAGGTATGGTTTGTTCAGTCTGCTTTTGACATTGGCTTTGATATGTTCCCTACTGCATGCTTGTATTTCATCATGCAGTCACTTCAACACTCTTTGAGGAAGTGCAACAAAAGTAATACAAAAAAACAACATCATATGTGGAGCCACCTTCCTGCATACATGTAGCAGTATAAATCTATGGCATTAACACAGGTAGGCTATATTTTCTAACTATGGCTAAATGATGAGGAAAAAAAACCCACATAATTATACCCATTTATGTCCGTGATTGGATAAAGAGAAGAACTTAAAGGTTGTTATGGATACAGTGTGCTAATGACTCGTTTTATTGTTTTGTTTTTCTTTATATTTTAGCATGTACACCCTACCAATCTGTGTCTCCCACCAAAAAAAAAAAAATGTATCCAAGCAACAGTGGAGGACATACTGTGATGTTCCCAATGCCAGGTGATATCATCACAATTATCATCGCTTCCCTTTATTTATCTAAAACTAAGAAGCCAGCAGGTTGCAGAGCCGAATCCTAAGTACGACTGCTGAGGTTCATTTATTCTTAAAAGCTGCCCAATAAAGAGGTTCACTGGAACATGTCGTGTTAAATACAATATTGCTATAATATCATAAGCCAGTTATGAAAGGTTAGACAATTATTGTGAGAGGAAATTTAATATCACCACATGCCTACATGTGAGCACACAAAAGAGGAACAGGATTAAAATGTCTGCTCAGAAACCCAACCCCAGACAGCAGTGGGGATCCTCAAACCTCAAACTGATCCAGTTAATCTAGGATTGTCGTTTGTGTGTTTGTGTTTGTGTGTGTGGGCAGGGGGGTTGATTTGTAGTGAGAAAGAAAGACAGTGAGCTTGGTGAGATAGCAGTCAGTCAGGCACAATTTACATGAGCAAGAGCGATTGAGCAGAGAATGACCAAGGATTATACGCTGAAAGGGTGAGGAGAAAGAAACAAAGAATACGTGTGTGTGTGTGTGTGTGTGTGTGTGTGTGTGTGTGTGTGTGTGTGTGTGTGTGTGTGTGCGCATTTTATTTAGGTACAGCTGCTGCTGGCACCTGTCAACTGCTTGTTACTTGGGACTGTGGTGGCCTAGGTGGTTAAGGTACTGCACTATGGACCAGAAGGTCCAGGGTTCAAATCCCACCTCTGTAAGTTGGCCCTTAACCCACAATTGCTTGGATTGTAGGACTGTATGAATTGTAAGTCGATCTGGATAAAGGTGTCTGCTAAATGACGTAAATTTTGTTAATGCAAATACAGTGTGAAAAAAAAATAGGGTTTTTTATTATGGGATATTTCATTTTGATATTCTAGAAGCAAAAGCTTGGAAAAAGGTTGCATGGTCTGATGAGTGACTGCTTTGACATTCAGGAGTATGTATTCATTCACTGTATTCTCCTGATCTGGATACACTGCTTTATCTACAAACACCTCCAATCCCAAAGACTTTACAACGAACTGGCTTTATCCTCTCATCATGGCATATTACAATCCACAGTAGTAACACAATAATATTGATTTTATGACAATACAACAACTATGTACCTAACTAACTAGCTTTTAAAACAAACTTTAATGTGCATTTCCCAACAAAAAAATTGCACATAGTTGTAAAAAAATTGTACATAAATCATTTACATTTACGGCATTCAGCAGATGCCCTTATCCATACTTATAACAGTCTTACAATTCAAGCAATCATGGGTCAGGGGCCTTGCTTAAGGACCTAACTGTGGCAGCGGTGGGATTTAAACCCTGGACCATCAGGTCCACAGTCCAGGATCTTAACCGCTTTGCTACCGCCCCCCCAGTAGTTTCATGGCATTATAGGTATTTGTCTCTATTGTTTAAATAAATACTACATGGGAAATCCTGCTGCATTCAGACTTACCAATAAAGCTATCCCTACATAACATGAACTACAGAGCGCAAATGAACAACAAGACATAATAGTTAACTACAATGACAGACCTCAGTCATGGTTGTAAGTAAAACTGTACTGTTTCCTAGGCATCTGTTGCAGTTGCATCACTGTGTCCTTCCAGGCAGACGGATAGCCATTAAATAATCATTGGCTGGTGAAATATTTAACAAAAAAAGCACATAAAGAGACAAGAAGCACCAGAGTGTGGAGTGAAGCATTGCTGTGATCCCAGTAGTGTGAGACTGTGTAGGCACGGCCTCCCAAACGCTTTGAACCATCCGCCACTCTCTCGCCCTTGCTAAGTCCTGCGAGACAGTTCGTGCTCCTCATTTCCACTACTTTGCCTGCTGAAGAACCAAAAGAGAATCCTGCCTACGACACAATCGAGCGAAAGTCAGTGGGCTACTCGCATATCTGTGCCAGCCCCACGGCAGGTGCTAGCAATTTTGTGCTAGCATTCAACATCCATGAGAACCAGCTCACTGAGTCACCAGCTAGAGTCTCAGCACTTTGGTCCTTTTTTGTGAGGTAATACTAAAGCTGCCAGTTTAATGCTGGATTTAAAAATGAGAACTGGCAGGGAGAAACAGCCTGCTGGCTTTCCAAGCCCATTTTTCATTTCACCATTCTCATAAGTCTCCCACCCCAATGGCTTTACATTGGCTGAAGACAATGTTAGCTCAGAAAGGGAAGCCTAATCTGAATGCGAGATCAGATGACAGACTTCAACCAATCAGGAAATACTACATTGGCACGGCTCCTAAAATAAAATCTGGGGCAGATTTGTGGTAAACTGCAGTCAGAATGGAACAGCACAAGGGCTGGATGGAGAACAAGAGTGGAAATGAGCAGCATCTCGCTAAGTGAGCATGTGTGAAGCCTGGAGTTGGATATTTGGCATGGTCTTGCTTGATCGGTACGGGGGAAAAAAAATGCTTCGCTTTGCTTTGTTTGCACAGAATAAGATGATACTGATCACTTGGTAAACAAATATGAAAGGGTAATTCAAATTAGGATAAGGTGCCTGGACCACAATCAGTTTTAGAGAAACTAGCACTAGCATTCTGAAATCGGCATCTTCTTAATATTTCCTAACGCACAGCATGTTATATGTCTAATCTTTGAAACCAGTCATACATAAATGTCATATGTGCGAATGCACCCTATTCTAATCAGCAGCATAACATGGATCAGGGCATCTTTCTGCAAAAACATCTTCAACCAGGCTGGCTAGTTATTCTAGCTAATATGGTGGCAACATAAATGTAACTGGCATGGTCAATCATCTTGTTGTCAGAACAACACAACATTGTAGTATAACCTTAGTAGTATAAACTGCCAGAGAGCTTGGCTCTGATGTGTCTGATTTTACCTTTGTGCCAGGAACAATGGGCACCAACCAAAATCAGACCCCTCTGATACACTCATTGACAAAAAAAAGGAGTTGTTTGAATCAAAGCAATGATGTATGTTACTGATAACGATGTATTGGGAAAAACTGTACAATTGAATAGGCTCGACTGCCGTATAGGCAGTCAACAATCTCTCACCAAGAGGTACACTACCCAAAAGTATGATCTTAGAGCCTTGTTATAGGGGAGGAGGAAGCAATTTCTCACCTTCTTGTGGGAAGAGCCAGTGTTTAAATCAGACCACACCAGTAATCAGTAATTCATAAAGATACACGAGACCGAAATGGCTGCAGCAAGTTTACAGCGGTCCAACATTTCTATCTGGATGCGTTATTATATTTTTTTTTGTCAAGGAGTATACTTCTACTTTCAAACAGTTACATAATGACCCAACCAGTTTGGTGATATTACCTAAAATACATATTTTGCCAAAGCATGAGAAGTTTTAGTGCAGACTGGTGGTACTGTACTTCACCACTGCTAGTATGGCATGAGCAAGCTTCTTATTTGAAGGCATTTACATATTCACCCATCGTTGATAGACAGATTAGAAATTAGAGAGAAGGTTCTTTGCCAAGCTGACACTATTGTTTCCTTGAGCAAGACCCTTAACCAGCAACTGCTTGGATTGTAAGATTGCAGGACTTCTAAGTCGCTCTGGCCAGGAGTGTCTGCTAAATGATGTAAATGTGTGCTTTATTAATATGATGACTTTTTAAAACAGGTCTGGTGTTACGTTCTGGCAGTGTCTGATTCTCAAGAGCACAGTTAGTATGTAGAAAGAATTAAAAAAATAAAATAAAATAAAATAAAATAAAATAAAATAAAATAGTTGTTCAGTTCCTAGTCCTAGCAATAAACCAACATGCTTTCTGTTGGGCATGGTAGTCAGGGAATAGTCGAAATTGCCGACCTCAAAGATATGCAATTCCTTTTAAATACATAATTATTAATATACCAGCAAAATAACTCTTAAAAGAAATTAGATGTAGGCATGTAAACAGATTTTTCTATAATGCAGCCATGTGTATTTTTATGGATACTACGTTTGTCATGAATGCATCCCGGTGTACATTTGCTGTAACAGTGATTACACTAAATTTACAATGGGGCTTGTCACCTTAAAGCCACCAGTTTATATACTGAACAGCAGTATCATCTTCAGTCAGTTATTAAGTGCAAGATGAGATGCTTGTCTGCACTGCTTTTAGCTATGAGTGTGCACCCGGTTCAAAGGTAAGTTGTCATTAGAGTTCCTATTAATTTTTTCAACTGCCAATAAAATGGAATTCCTTTCTCATAGCACTAACTCTCGTTTGCATTATTTATTAGTGCTGGTTCCCATGAACCGGAAAAGCAGGTTGAGTTTAAGCTCTGGAACCAACATAGTACTTGGTCAGTAGGAAAGCAGGCTTTTTAAATATATTTCTTTAAAGTCGCACAAAGTGCAGATTCTGTAGGCATAAAATGGTCTAAACATGTTCGCTTAGGGAGATGCTCTTTACCTCTGTTTCATTCGCCCCTCATTATCGGTTACGCGTCTCTGTGCAGTTTGCACCAAATCTTTTAAGTGTTTTAATGCTGAAAATACATGACATGTATAGCATATCAGAATGCCAGCAATACCAGACTACCTTTTGCCTCCAACATCTCTTATTAGCTCCCATGTGGCCAGATCTGCAGATAAAAAGTCCCCTGATAAACACAATGAGCATTCTGGCAGGAATACACTGTCCGAGCTGCACATGTACCCACAAACATGTGAATACGGCAATAAGGTTGGTCTCACTCTCTCACACACACACACACACACACACACACACACACACACACACACACACACACACCCACCCAGTTGTCACACTCATTTTAAGAAATTATCCGGATGAACCTGGTTATATTTTATACAGTTGACAGCATTCAGGACCGGGATGGATGTATCTCAAGTTACGCGGAGCATCCGATCAAGCTAATGAAAAATAATCTGCATGATTAATCAGAATTTAGAAGCATTAGACTCCTATACATTCTGTTGCTGAGTGAGTTTCTTTCCGATAGCTACTGGAAAACGCCCATTTGTGATGGCTGAGCATCATCCATCACATCAATTATTTTTTTTGGTTACGGGATCACGACTGCAACAACCAATACTCTCAAATTGTAAAACATTAAAGCGCCTGATAGTAGAAGAATGGTAGCTCTGACTATGCCATAGTCGGGAGTCTTAAGAGAGCACAGCACTTGCCTTCTCCTCTGTTAATCACTGAAGTCTGTAAGTGCCCTCCATGAAGGGCATGTAGCTGCCCTACGATTTATGCATCCGTTTATAAAAGTGGTCACCCAGATTCCCAGACTATTAGCTGTGCTTGCAGAGGGGAGACGTACCTAATGGGTATGACAGACTAATTGCTTGTAATCATAATGAAACTAAAGACGAAATTGGCCACACCTCCTATCCCTTTCAGATAAATCATGTGATCAACCAAAAATAATGACATTTTCAAGATACAGGACTTCAAGTTTAAGACTCGTACAATACTGTGATTTCAGTTATACTCATTAAAATGCATCGTCAGCAAGATTTTAAAAGACACCAACTTCACCAACAATGAGAGAACACTGAATTGAATTTATAACTGATTTTCTCACCTGATTAGCTGCTGGGTACTTTGAGAAACAATGGAGTCTTGCAATTTAATTAAAACTACTGATTACACTGATCAGCCATAACTTTTAAACCACCTGCCTAATACTTTGTCACCCACTGCCACCAGGGCACTGATCACAGCATGAACTGTACAAGACGTCTGTAGGTGCCCCGTGGCACCATGACATTGCCAGGAACAGGATCTAGTATTTTAAGTCGCAAGGTGGCTGGAAGAAGTGCAACTGGTCTGAAAAACGTTTAGGTGGTACATGTCAAATTAACATCTTCATGAATGCAAGGACACAAGGTTTCGCAGTAGAATATTACTCCAGAGATTCACACGCTCAGTGTCATGCACTTCACTCTCAGCGGTTGAGATATCTGGGACAATCTCAGAAAACTCTTATTGCGACAACTATCACAGTATATCATCACTCTGCGCAGCCTTAACATTATCCATAAAATCTCAGTGGTGCCTATGATTACTGCCACACTCACAGGCACTGTTTGCCTTGCAAAGCAGGTATTAACCCAAACTTAGTACCGCGTACGCACAACAAAACGGGCCAGAAGTTCAGACTTGAAAGCCTGACATTGCTGCTGCTTACAGGTTATAGAATACTGTGATCTCAAAGATGTTCCTTTCTAAGAACTGAATTGATAGTGTTGAATAAGAAGCCACAGGATCCCTGTAGGATTTACCTCGCTCTAATTGATTTTCATCTTGATCTTGGAAACTCATTGGGAATTCAAGTCGGGCTAAATTACAAGGGGGTTAATATAGGAAAACAAACGAATATTTTTCTTAACTAATAATAAAATATATATTTTTTTAAACCCACTGATGTCCACAACGTACTAGAACGAAAATGAAAGACGCACTTGCACCTGACAATGCTCCTAAAACTGTATCAGTGTTATTATATTCAACTTGTTACATTACCAATAATAAAAATAATACAAAGAAATGTAAGCCCCCCCCCCCACACACACACACACAAACACACAAATAAATGGCAAAATACTTAATTTCTATTTCTATCTTTACTATTCCATACAAGATGTAAAAAACCAAAACACTTGTTTTAAAGGCACTCTATAGTTTCCTCATCATGGAGAAAACTCTCCCTTGTATGAGACTCCATGTTGACGATATGCAGCAGTATGGCAATTTTATTGGAATCACAGTTAGGCAGCAATACAATATGGAAAGATATCTCACTGAGGCAGAGCTAGCGTAATTGTTTCATGCTGGCTGTGGCACACACTGCCCAGTAAGACCGAATTATGGATGCTCTGCGGTCTATGGCAGACACACATCAAACAGGCCACTGACCTGTATGCTTTCAACACCTAACTGATAACAAGCAAGCTCGCTGTGGCTCGTTCCCTTTCTTTCCATGAACTTGTGGTTGTAACACTGTTAGTCGGAATGCTATTTCACCCAAACAACTTAAAATAAACTAGCAACAGAAAACACCTTGGTGCAGCTGATGGGCTTGCCATCAAGTACGTGTGTGACTGAAGGACAGTAATTTTATGCTCATGGGGGAGTGAAAGAGGAAAAAGGACAAGGATTACAGTGGAAATACAGCAGAAATGGAGATCATGAGAGATCAATGAAGAGATCAAAGAAGTGACAGCCACTTACCGGGTGTCTGCCCTGTGGGTACATGATCAGTGCTAAAGAAGAGATGCTTGTTAGAAGTCCAGTGGATGGGGTGGTTCCTCAGTCCTCTACACTCCAGTAAAGGTGAGGTGGAGGTTTTCTTATAGACCTGGGACACGAGAAGTCGAGAACCCGGCTTCAGAGTCTGGATGCACTCCAATTCTCAAATTCACTCAGGGTTGGTGCAAAAAATTAATTCCAGAAACTCCTACTTCTGACTTTTTTTTGCTCTGTCTTTTTCCCTTAGTGGAGTCAAAGTCACATTCTCAGTTCTCTTCCTCTCTGATGAGTCTGTCTGCGCTGATGAGGCAGCAAGCAGTCACATCCAAGTATCCCTTCTCCGTCCTTCCTCAAAACGCACCAGCAAACCCCAAAAACAAACACACACCTCCATCCGAATCAGCAAGCCAACTGCCTTCCTCTTCTAGAGACAAACCCTAAACTAAAACGGGATTTCCCTCCAAGCCACTCTTGAAAAGAAGATTAAAAGAACTGGGGGGGGGGGGGGGGCGAGCGTGTGCGAA
>JAUZST010006020.1:0-15146 GCA_034779995.1 Parotocinclus haroldoi
GTGTGTGTGTGTGTGTGTGTGTGTGTGTGTGTGTGTGTGTGTGTGTGTGTGTGTGTGTGTGTGTGTGTGTGTGCACTGTATGTTCTGAATGCTATTTTGCCTCTACCTGCACTTTCCATCTCCTGCCAGATCAGTAAGAAGCTACGCTTAAAGTGTATCCAGTGGAAATTAATTTAGCGGAATGTCTCTGTTTTAAGAACCTAGTCCCATAAATAGCAGTCCCGGAGAACCTGGGACTCCAATTCGAACCCAGTTCAGGTAAAATGCAATCGGTTTGGGGTTAAACGCCTCGCTTTAGGCCCAACAGTGACAGCTTGGCAGCGCTGACGTTTTAACCATGGACCGAAAACCACTGTACCACTACAGACCCGTCGCCCCGGTAACCACATCACACCACAATGTAAATGTTTTTGTTAGTAGGCGTGACACACACACACACACACACACACACACACAAAGGAGCCAAGAGGGTGTAGGAATTAAGTACACTTGCCGACACAGAGACAGGCTCCATTAGATAGCCAAGCGACCCTGACAAGGATGAAAGTTCAGCTCTTTCATTTAGAGAACAAACCAAACATATCATTTGATCAGAGGGCCGGGGGTGGTGCCCAGGCCTGAGCACACAACTGTAAGGGTGGGACTGAGTTTATTTATACAACGGGTCCACAGATGGCTTTGATGTGGAGCTTGATCTTGGTTTCCTCTTTTTAATGCTGCATTTAAACCAATGTGAGAATTCCCATGAAGATCTGGTACCCAGAAGTGTGTGTGTGTGTCTGTGTGTGTCTGTGTGTGTCTGTGTGTGTCTGTGTGTGTCTGTGTGTGTCTCTGTGTGTCTCTGTGTGTGTCTGTGTGCGCGTGCGTTTAACAAAACATGGCATGGCATTGCCGTTTTTTAGCTCTGCTTGCAAAGTGTTAACAATAGAGAAAGCACACACACAGTACTAACTCCTGAACATTCTGCTGTTTTTCCACTGACTCAGAGCTTACACACACACACACACACACACACACGCACACACCAGTTTAGGGATTTAAGGCAGTAAAACAGACCCAGTAACAAAAACAAAAGGATGAAAATTTGCTGTTGGTGTGATGAAAATAGAAAGGTGTGTGTGCGCGTGTGTGTGCGCGTGTGTGCGTGTGTGTGTGTTTGTGTGTGTGCGCGTGTGTGTGTTATTACTAAATATAATGTGTGTATAATGAATAACGTGTGTTTCAGTGCTGTATTTATGATGTTTGTTTTTTGTTTATACAGAAACGCTGATGGACAGTAAGTGGGCCACGACAGAGCTGGCATGGACGTCCCATCCCGAGACTGGGGTGAGTCTGGGGTTACATCTGTCTGCATAAACACCCCCACACACACACTCATTAGGCACTACAAGACACATCCTTGAGGCAGATAGGCCACAACAAGAATGAAATACACAGTGAACGCTGTATGTTTGTGATTAATTCTGACCGTCCTCTCTCTCTCTCTCTCTCTCTGTCTCTCTCTCTCTCTCTCTGTCTCTCTCTCTCTCTCTCTCTATTTTTCTCTCTGTCTCTCTCTCTCTCTGTCTCTCTCTATATTTCTCTGTCTCTCTCTCTCTCTGTCTCTCTCTATATTTCTCTGTCTCTCTCTCTCTCTCTGTTTCAGTGGGAGGAGGTGAGCGGGTACGATGATGCCATGAACCCGATCCGGACGTACCAGGTGTGTAACGTGCGTGAGCTGAATCAGAACAACTGGCTGCGCACCGACTTCATCCCGCGTAAGGACGTCCTGCGGGTGTACGTGGAGCTGAAGTTCACGGTGCGAGACTGTAACAGCATACCAAACATCCCTGGCTCATGCAAAGAAACCTTCAACCTGTTCTACTACGAGTCCGACTCCGACTCGGCCACATCCACCAGCCCTTTCTGGATGGAGAACCCGTACGTCAAGGTGGACACCATAGCACCCGATGAGAGCTTTTCCATGCTGGAGTCAGGACGCGTCAACACCAAGATCCGCAGCTTCGGGCCGCTCTCGAAAAACGGCTTCTACCTCGCCTTCCAGGACCTGGGTGCCTGCATGTCGCTCATCTCAGTACGGGTGTTTTATAAAAAGTGTTCCACCACCATTGCCAACTTCGCCGTGTTTCCCGAGACGGCCACGGGGGCAGAGGCCACCTCGCTGGTGATCGCCCCCGGGACATGTGTCCCTAATGCGGTGGAACAGTCCGTCCCTCTAAAGCTGTACTGTAACGGAGACGGAGAGTGGATGGTACCGGTCGGGTCCTGTACTTGCATGGCAGGGTTTGAGCCAGCCATCAAAGATACACAGTGCCAAGGTAGGTCTGGGTACAAAAAAAGAATCGAGATAATAATCTGTGGATGTTTACTACACACACACACACACACACACACACACACACAGGTATATCCGGTTCATCTCTTCCCTGGGAAAGATTTACAGTTATTCAGCTTCCTCATCAATAACAAAATGTTCAGATCCTGCTATAATGTGCCAGCTTTTCACCATGCACTGTGCACCTTCAAAAGAAAGAAAAAGGTAAAAAAAAGTTATCTAGAGATCCAATCCTAAAAATATGAATGATTATAAAACTCATACAGCATGTCATGTCAAAACACTCAAATGAACCGTACATCTCTCCCTCTCGCCCTGTATCACATTAATCCACCCCGAGGTGTCGAGCTGGTTTTCCTGCCCTGAGTCACTCATTTGACCTCAATTTGAGGCGAACGAAGGAATTAATAAGTAAACAAGCTAAAGAAAGAGAGAAGGCGAAGGTCTGATGGAAAGCAAAGCTCCTTCACACTCAGGTGAACTTTAGAGCAGCCAGGTGAGATCTAAGGGCCACCGGCGGCCAGGGAGAAAGGCTCGGAATAGAAAATGATCCAATAGCCGTGAAATATTAAAAACCATGGCTAAATAACATGCAGGATTTATGTCCTTAGTCCTGAATTTCACCCCCCGTCCTGCTCCGAATTCCTCAGTCCATCGATCAGATCGATCAGAAAACAGACATTTATTACCTTGATACAAGACTTTTTTTGCAGTGCTGCTTCTGATTTACTAAAACAATAATTAATCTGCATATTTTTGGAAATATGTCTGGATGAAACAAAAACTTTTATGCTCTTTTTTTCTGTAAACATCTTTCACGCGCTTTAGCCAACTTAAAGCTCCCAACCCCTGATTAATGAGACTAATAAACAAGATGCACTACAGTATTATAACATCCAGAGCATTTTCTAAAAATATAGCACGTTTAAACAGTAAATTCTGTTAATAAACAGTAAGGATGCTTATTTTGGCTATAATATGTGTAGTCCATGTTTAATATCCACACAGATAAAGAGCATATTGGGCCTTGAATCAATCTTACAGCTTTGTTGTATAAAACACAACAACGTTGGTGGTGCCGCCCATTAAGGGTTAGCTTTAGGGATTGAATCGGTGTTGTTTTTAGACCTGCAGAGTCTCCATCCGTTTAAAAAAAAAAAAAAAACTCATTTATTTCTCTGGAGCAGCTGAAGGTTAAAAACCCCTGAGACTGGAGCTGATAAAAAGCTCCGTAATCAAACCGAGCGGAAAGAAAAAGAAGAATAACTCTCTCCTCCATCGCTCTCTGTCCTTTAGCTTCCCTTATCTCTCGTGCGCTCTCTCTCTCTCCTTTAGTTAATCTTTATTCGTGTTAAAAACAGCAAGACCTTCACATGCGTATTAATCAATCAGATCTGTTTTCTCTCCTCCGTTTATGTCCAGCTTCAGTGTGAAATGTAATCGGCTATTTAAGGAGAGCTTTTAGTGCCGTCTCTTCTCGTTTTCCCAGTCGGAAGACTCGCGGTCTGTTAGCTCTGCACTCACACACATGTAGGCTCTACCTCGCCTCCATTTTATCCTTGTTCAGAAATCTTTTGCAACAGCAGCAAAAGAAGCCCTTGTATTACAGATCTATAATTTATTTAAGCCTTAAAACTGCTGCTTAGCCTTTGTTTTTAACCTCTGATTAGTGCTAAAAAAAAAACAGTAGCAGCACTAACATGGTTCGCTTAGTGCTAAAGACGCTGTGAGGTACTTCAAAATGTTTACACAGAGGAAAAGCAGAAAGGATGTCATTAAAAATAAAGCAATACAGTTTGGAATACAATTCAGATCCCAAAAAGAACTGATTTGATGAAATCGGTTATTTAAAAAAACATCTACAGAAATAAAGGCAGATAGCTAGTAATTATGTTAAAAATAGATTTTTAGCATTAAACCTAACGACTGCTTAACGTATGCTAACGCTGGTAGCTTTAGCGCTAACGCAGCTGTAACAGTCTATTATTTATTCTGTTTCAGAACCAACAATAACTGCGTGTTTTAAGAAGATATGAAGAATTAAAAGAGATTTACACACCCAGCCTGGCTGTACTTAATACATAAACAAACAGCAAACGCTAGCTTAGCGATAACGACTCTAACAGCGTTAGCTTAGCGCTAACGTGCTACGTGGTACTAAGCTATACATACAGTTCCCAAACTTTGAGATAACTGTTCTTAATGTCCATATAAAAGGATGTTGTTAGCTGGATCATTTGTGTTGTGAAGTGGTTAAATATACAAGTGGACCTATAAAGTCTGTTTGTATTTTTTAGCTGTTGAAAACAACTTTACAAAAAGGACAAAAAGGACAAAAAGGCAGACGACCTAAAGTAATTCCTTAGCCTTCTTAGCTGTTATTCATTTATGTATTTGCTTAATGAAAACGAAACAGCAGAATTGCTACTGCTGTTAGCTTCTAGCATATGTAGCATAAACAATGGGGCAGTGTCTTATGTGTTTGTTTATTTACCTGCAACTAAAAACCTCAAGTTATTCATTAGTTTTTATTGTCCTTTATTAGCCCTTAATGGATTTGGTTAATGCCTAAACAAACTTTAGTGATGCTGCTTCTGTTTTACTTTATTAGCATTATTATCTGCTAATTTGTCTTCTTCCTGCTAGCCTTAAAGTCTCTACACAGCGTTTATTAGTATTTATTATCTTTTTATTTTGCTTGTGTGTGCTTTGCTTAACGCAAAAACAAACACGAGCTCTGTTAATATACATCTTACACTGCTCCGTGCTAGCATCTCTGTCCTTATGCTAATACAGGACCTTTTCTGAAGTATCCGCCGCTCTTATCAGAGGCCAAGCTGCTAGTAAACATGCCAGCTATAAAGTCTGATATCACAGTGAACGGTGGCTTGTAAACAAACTAATTTTACAGGGCTTATACTGAGACACTGCTAGGTCTTTATTTACAGTTTTAGCTAGCTATTTAGTTTAGCGTCAAACCAACCAGTACTGGAATATTTTATATAATATCTAGTCATTTCTGTGTGAAAAAGGCCAAACCTACCCTATATGGCCAAAAGTATTTGGACACGCCTCTGTATTCAGGTGAAACATTCAGTCCTGTAACCACAGGTGCATAGAATCACTATAATAGATAATTATATTTGGCTGTTTTATAGTATGTTAATACCTATGGATTCAGAAAATGATCTCATCAGAACTTCTGTAGTGATAATGTGTAGGTGTCCTAATACTTTTGTTCATATCGCATATAATAGTTGGGTCAATCTATTGGCTGTATTTTTAACGTAAATGCTAATTAGTGCCATCATTGTACCGACAGGTTGCGTGTTGATAGCATGATGTCATAAAGAACAGAAAATACCTAGCTTTTGTGGTTTTCCAGCAACAACACACGTTTTAGTGCCAGGTCTTTAATTGTAACACATTTTTTAATCTACTTTGAGCTCTCTGTAGCAAAGGCCTTTGTGTTCTGACAGATAAACAAAGCTTGTACACGTAATACACACGTTTTTTTTGATCCCCATACGTTTTAGTTTGATGACGCATTCACTATAAAAACAGACCGAGCACAAAATAAACCTTTTTAATTGTGTACATGAACCTTCACATCACACAAAGCCTTGAAAGTCAGCACAGTGTGTATTTATAGGAGAAACACCCCATAGTGCAGCTTTAATATCAAAAACATAACCACTGGAAACACCATCAACTAAGAGTCCACAAACAATAAACATCAAGCAGTTAACAAAAAGCAACCTAATTGGGGATTAAATGTGAGGGTCTGGCAACCGCCTCCGGTCCTAATACCTGTGTTTGGGAGGAGAAAATGAAGCATGGAAACATTAATCAGTTGGTCAATTTTGTGCAGCATTGACATGTATGCGATGTGTTTTACGTCATACAAAACACGCGTGCGCGCGCACACACACACACACACACACACACACACACACACACACACACACACACACACAAAGAGAATTAGTCTAAAAATACTTAATGTGTAGTTATGTTCTTTTATGCACATGTTAATCTGTTAATCAAGCAAAAGTTGTTTAATTGTGTGTGTGTGTGTGTGTGTGTGTGTGTGTGTGTGTGTGTGTGTGTGTGTGTGTGTGTGTGTATGTGTGTATATATATATATATAATGTGTGTGTGTGTGTGTATATATGTATGTGTGTGTGTGTGTATATATATCTGTGTGTGTGTGTGTGTGGGTGTGTGTGTGTGTTGGTATGTGTATATAAATGTATGTATGTGTTTATTTTAATTTTATTCATTTATTTTTGCTTACTCTTAGATAGGAAAACTGTTCACTTAACTGGTTAACTCATTCATACTAGTTTTCTGTCGTTGAGACATGAGATACATATATATGAGACAGAGTTTATTGCGTGTTATTTATTTTAAACCGACACATTTCTAAGATAGACCTTAACACTTATGATGGATAATAGTGTTTTTTAGTAGTTTTGTCATTCAGTTGAACTGCTTGGCTCATAATTGCCTTAATGCTTGCTTACAGTGATTTTGAAACATCATAACTCCATGGTGCTAAATTTCACTTGACATCCATGCACAGTACAATAGGAAACATTTTGTTTTAATAACCTCTCTGGGTTGCTTTGTTGTGTTTCTCGAGCATGTTTTCTGACCCACTTGAAGCTGGACGCTCATTAACTCTTTCCTCCCCGCTGCCCACAGCTCTGCCTTTGACAACGTGAACAAGATCCGAGTGGCCATTAAGAAGATCAGTCCGTTCGAGCACCAGACATACTGCCAGCGCACGCTGAGGGAAATCAAGATCTTGCTCCGCTTCCGTCACGAGAACATCATCGGCATCAATGACATCCTGAGAGCACGTCGCATCGACTACATGCGCGATGTGTATCCTTTCATCAGCAGCCGGTTGGGCCTGGGCCTCAGTGAGCCGAGGAGTCGGGTTTCCAACTATTGTCCTCGCGAGGCCAGTCCTGCACTTTGCAGACTTCAGCTTTTAATCTGTAGTGTCTTCTGGAGTTACAGGGCTGTTCACGTAATGAATGGTTTGCATGCAATCCCTGTTTGATTTGTCCTATTTAGTGTTAATGCTGATACTGAGTTTAGGTGCTCATTATGTATGTGCTTGACGTGGTTCTGGGTTTATGCCTTGTAACTTTCTGCATGGTCCAGTCCTTGACTGCTTGCAGTTACATCGTCCAGGACTTGATGGAGACCGATCTGTACAAGCTGCTGAAGACCCAGCAGCTCAGCAACGACCATATCTGCTACTTTCTGTACCAGATCCTGCGCGGGCTGAAGTACATCCACTCTGCCAACGTCCTGCACAGAGACCTGAAGCCCTCCAACCTGCTCATCAATACCACCTGTGACCTCAAGGTAGGACCGGCCCTTAAAACTAGTCCTGGCTTTAAATGAAACCCATGGTTCCTATCCCGGGGAGTGTGTGAGGCTTTGTCCTTGTCTGTTCTGAGATACAGTCTGCACGTCTAAATAAAATTAAAACTCACTCACTAAACAAACCACATAAAATGACTTATTTAATAAACTTGTTTGATGTGTAGTCTTTGTCTTGCAAAAGGTAAAGGAGCCAAAACAAAAATGGGGGGAAAACTATAAAAAATAAAAAAAGGCTTTAATTGATGTTAATTTTTGTAAAGATACGAAATACTTGCGTGTATCCTGGCTGTGGGGATGTATTTTTATTTAGATGCTCATTGGGGTTCTCCAAGAAAAGGTTGGGCTTTTTATTATTTCTTTATTATTTTGGAATGACACAAATTAAAGTTTTTTGGCTGCTTACATGAAGAGTGAATGCAGGTCGCATGTTCTATGTTTCGTTAGAACAGAGCTCTATCCTCTGTCTATGATGATCAGGAGTGTTATGCTTACGGAGCTGAAGCCATTATAGCCTAATCTGCTTTCTCTGCAGCTTTTTCTCTACATTTGAACAAAGGCTTGAGCTGTCAGTGCATGTACCGTGTTTACAAAGTGTGTTTAAACCTAGGGTGTGAGGAAAAGAGCACAAAAAGGCGGTAACGTATGCAGACCAATGAAGCAAGCACACAGAGAAGCTTTTGCGCTTCTTTCTCCCCTGCTTGCCTCTGCCTGTATCTCACTCTTTTATAATAATTTTTAGATTTGAACAGAACCCTGATGAAACGTAATCTGCTGCTGAGAGTCAAGGTTCAGGTCTGGATTGACAAAATTAAAATGTGATCAAAAACTTTTTTCTTCATTGGCTTGAGCTGTCACTGCAGGCGAACTTAGTTTAAGCAACAACATATTAAAAGTGAAAGTAGTGGAAAGAGCAAAGGGAAAGTTGGGAAACCACTGTGATTGCACCTTTGCAATGCGTCAAGGTGTCTGACTAGAATTGTCTTAAAAAAAAAAAAAAAAAAAAGAGAAAAAAATCAGTATGTATTGATATGTAAAATGGATCAATTTTGTCAGTCGCTGCTGACAAGTTTTTGTCTGCGGTGTTGTGTTCGCTGTTTGGGAAAGTTTCATTATAGACTGAATTCATTCAAGCCCTACGATGCCCTCCAAACATTCTGCAAGTTCTACGGCTAAAAGAGTGTATAAATACTTATATAAATATATAATATATAAATATAGCGTCCCCACTTCGCAGATTTTTGTTTATCGCGGGTGGTCCTGGAACGTAACCCCCGCGATAAACAAGGGAGCACTTGTACATGGATTCATAAAAGCTAAAGTTTTGAAAATGTGGTAAGTAAAAAGATTTAAGTTACAGAAAAAAGCAAGTAAAGTACAAATACCCAAAACATATAGTACAAAGTACCTCTGGTAATAAAGTCTTCAAAAATCCACAAATATAAGTGTGTATTTATTAAAAAAAAAAATATATATTTTATGGGGGGTTTTCAGTGTGTTTAGAATTTGGGTTTATACCAGAAGTTGGTCTATTTCACTATCACTAAAATACACAATATCTGCGGTCGTTTGAGGCCTCTGTTTGAGGCGTCTGGGATCAGTTTTCCACATGTGTCTGCTGTTGATTGATTCAGGTGGGATTATTTAGGATTAAATGAATTATCTAGATAAAATTATATGCACATTGTGTGCACTGTCATCCCATTTTGACTTTTTGAACCATTAATAATTCTCGACTTGTTTTTGAATAAGGGATGGGTATCTGCATGATGTCTGTAATAATATAAAGGCAGGATTTTAAACATAAAAAGCATAAAATTAAGACACTTAACTAATTTACTAAAGCCAGTTCAGAATCGTATGCCTGAGTCTACCCGGCAGCACAGGGAAGATGGCAGGAACCAATGGCAGACAGTTCACCATTCCACTGCATGCAGTGCCTGCACACACTCTCAAACTGGGACACTGTTGAGCTCCTGGCTGACTTAACACATTTGGATTGTGTGAGGAAACCGGAGTACCTGGAGGAAACCCAAACAGACATGGGAAGAACTGCAGTAATACATTGCATTCTCATTGCTTAAGATTCCCAAGGTTCTACATATCTAATACAGCATTGTTACTCTGTGTGAAACAGAACTATAGACGATTTGAGACACTTCCCTATACAGGTTTGCTCATTACTGTGTGACAATAGATCAGTTGCTAAGACACATGGTTTAACTTTGCCTCTTGCGTAAGGGCTTACAAATCCCATCCCTGTCATGAAGGAAAGGGGAATCTAGTTCATAGTTCCTTTTTTCTTCTCAGATCTGTGACTTTGGATTAGCACGAATAGCTGACCCAGAACATGACCACACCGGATTCCTGACAGAGTATGTGGCTACTCGTTGGTACCGCGCTCCTGAGATCATGCTTAATTCCAAGGTGAGGATGCGTACAGACGTGGAACCAAAAGTCTCAGCTCACTAATGAGAACGTTTCTGTTTTGCATTTTTCTCGAATACTGATATGCAGTTTAACGAGCACATTACATTCTGTAAAATGTCGTTGATCAAAACTGATATTGACTGGACATTTCTGTAGTCACTTCTTCGTGTCTTTTTAGGCTACTGTCATGTAAATATAACTGGGATTTTGAAAAAATACAGATGAAAACACAACTGATTCTTTTGTTTGACAGTAGCCAAAAAGGCATTGTTACGAAAAACACGAGACAAAGACTCAACGGCTGAACGTGAACCACTTTATATAGTTCTAGGGTAGAGAGAATATTCAAGAGTACTACTTCCAATAGGACAGGTACACACACATTTACACTTTTCACATTTTATAATCTACTTTGTTTTATAGTTTAGTTAATTTATTCTATTTCGAATTTAAATTTTATTATTAATTTGTTAACCTAATTTTGCTATAATTTAATATATTTTTAGTATTTATTTAATTAACATATAGGCCACCCTGTTGACTCGGTCCTCCCGAGATTTCCTCCTAAAACTTTAGGGAGTTTTTCCTTTCCACTGTCGCCCTAGGCTTGCTCAACTTGGGATTGGCCTTTTAAGATAATGTAATATTGTAAAGCTGCTTTGAGACAATGCACCATTGTAAAAAGCGCTATAGAAATAAAAGTGAATACACTTAACACCATTTACAGCTGTTTAATAATAAAAAGGTGGAAAATCATCCACGCAAACACGAGTAACAAAAGGTTCCGCAGTATTGTTTGCCTGTTTATGGCCGCAATATCCCAAGTTAAAAGGCAGATTTTTTTATTCTTGTTATAATTAGAATTGTTAAGACCTTTTGTCATTAAAGCAAACAGATGTTGGTTAGATGGTTGTTAAACAGCTCATACCTGTACAGTGTTTTTCATTACAAATCATATAACCAGCATAGCATTTTAAGCAAAAATGATTAGTATTTAATATGTTCTCTTTTTGCTGTCATGATTCAAGGACTCCACAATTTAGTCGAAAATTTGATGATCAGTCGTTTCACAATGTTCCGAAGAGCATCCTGTTATTGAATTCTTGGCTTTCTGTCTTCAAGTGCCCTCTTAAATATTTGATGGGCTTTATGACCGATGATTTGAGGAAACGATTTGACATTCAGTGCTTATACTATAGTATTCAGCTTGTTGTAAAGCTTTGGGGTGTGTTTGGGTCATTATCCTACTGCAGTATTAATCCTTAGTGCTTTTTTACTGGTGCACTGAGACTTGTGAGGTGTGTATCGAGTTGCCTTCTGTTTCTCTGTGTTAAAAATAAGAATAAACAAGCACATCGACGCACCGCAATGAGGTTGTAAAAAGATACAATGTTGCACTACACACAGCTTCATGTTAGATTAGACAAATCTCTAAGTCAATAGCATCAGAGTATTGTGAAACAGTGGCTGTTCTGGCATGATGTAATCTGGCAGTAGTTCTCTGTAGTATAAGAACATCCAAATAATAATGTGCAAACACAGGTTTTAAATGTACACCCTCCTCAAATTAAGTCCTCTTCAAGCAAAAGTAAAGATGGAGAAAAAGGAAAGTCCTGCTCCAACAAAGAAGCCCAGAGTTGTTTGACTGGATGGCATTTCCAGAAAATGTGTGTGAACGTACCAGTAACTCCCAAGGAACATTTCTGATAAAACGGTCTACTGATAAATTATATCTGGAATGCCCTGTGTGGGGTGATATAAAATCTGGAAGCACATTTGTTATGACTAGTTGGTGAGCCAAAATTTTTGAAGAGAAAAATGTTATTTCATATTAAGTCCCAATCCAGGTCTTCATCCTTTACGGACAAGTTGCGTTTTCAGACTTTTACTATACCAAGTGTTTGTGGAATGTTAGATGGAAGCTTGCTATAGTGGTTTGAAACTAACCCATGATATGGGGATTTGTGTCTGTCTGTCTGCCTGAGTGTATTGTTAACCTCTCTCTGTCTTTGTCAGGGCTACACAAAGTCCATTGACATCTGGTCAGTGGGTTGCATCCTGGCTGAGATGTTATCTAACAGGCCCATATTTCCAGGAAAGCACTATCTGGACCAACTCAACCACATACTTGGTGAGGCTTTGCCACTGCACACACTTTGTGTAATACACAGAAAGCACTTCTGTTGTTCCAGTAATATAAAAAGTAATGGTTCAGGGGACAATTTAGATTAGATTCATGGAGTTGTTCAGTTTTCAGTTGGGCAGCTTGCTGGGGTTACCACATAACATTCAAACTACATGGGGTTAAATAATTTTAACAGACTGACATGACGGTGGTTTCTGAAACAGGCTGAGACTCTTACACGGGCTGAAACAAATTACACTTAATGGCAAGATAGTTTTTGAAATCCGTGAATAACTGTAGACCTTCCGAACCTTGACTCTAGATACTGTTGACCATATTTGATAGACAAAAAAGCGACCAAAAATGCAGCATTAGTGACCGATTTCTACAAACTGCAAAATCCAAATATTATCCCATACTTGGAAAAGTGATTTAGATTTAAAATGTACCTTACTTCATCCATTTAAACAGCACTAATTACACTCCTTATATAACACGTGCAGTTGGTCAGTGTTATTAAAGCACTGACGAGATCCTCGATAGACTGGTAACTGGTTCCATATGTTTATGTATAATGTTAGGTATCCTGGGCTCCCCGTCTCAGGAAGATCTGAACTGCATCATCAACATGAAGGCCAGGAACTACTTGCAGTCTCTGCCACAGAAACCCAAAATTCCCTGGAACAAGCTCTTCCCCAAGGCTGATGGCAAAGGTACACACACACACACACACACACAGAATACGGTAAAGACATTATGTATGGTACTGTGGTGGCCTAGTGGTTAATGTATTGGACTGTGGACCAGGGTTCAGATACTACCTCTGCCAAGTTACCACAGATGGGTCCCTGAGCAAGGCTCTTAACCCACAATTGCCTGGGGTTAAGACTGTATGAATTGTAAGTCGCTCTGGTTAAGGGCGTCTGCTAAATGACGTAAATGTACACTTGGTCTGTGATGCAGTAAGATTATTTTCCTTCTTATTAAGGTTGCTTACCCCATTAATGTTTCCAGAGATGTTGGCTGAAGAAGTGTTTTAATGATGGACGTAAAAGTGCAGATTGTGGTACAGAACGTTTTATTAAACACAAGTTAGCCATATGAGCGTGCTGTGTCAGCGTGGAATCTGATGAACCAGCGTGCAGCCAGGTGAGGTGAGAGAGCAGTAAAGGCAGCCAGCGTGCATTGGCGTAGGTAATTTGGCTGGCGTCGCACTCCTTTCACAGCTTAGACTGGGTCTGTTTCTCTGTGCACAAACCGGTCTTGGATTGCGAGACGGTATTGGATATCTCAGTACAGCATGGGAAACAGTTGTGCTGTATGTGTACCGTGTCTTGGATGTTTAGTTACAATTATTTACACTGCATTATCCCGTAACTACTTCAGTTCTCTGTGGATTTGGAAGAGATTAAATCTTCGCTGCATTTGTCGTAGATTCTAAAATTAGTGAAAACAGCCAAACAATAGGAAAAAACAGTGAGGACCTGCTGCGTAGCTCCATGCTCTCCGGGCTGGGAATCCGGGCAGCAGCGAGCTGAACAACAGTCCAGTTCACCACTGGACTATGCATTTGGTTGTGATTTATTATTTACTTTTCATGTTCAATACTTGATTCAATAAATTGCATGAGATATTTACAAATTTATTCTGCAATAATGGCATACACTATGATTAAAACGTATTATTCAGCTTCTTGTTTGTTAGTTGGAACAAAACACCTGTACAATAGAACTCCATTAATGCATATAATGCCATAATATACAGATACCACTGTATATAATGTTTGTGTATTACTTATACAAGTACAGTTGATATGGTGTTCGGACAACGTCGCATAACATGCAGTTTTACAACACTTTTTGTGGAGATGCTGCTTGGAAGGGATGATATTTATATTTGGGAGGCTTTTGTTACGCAGTTTTGTCCTGGGCAGATTCAGGATTCTGCATTGCACAAATTGTAAGAAATATAGATGGTTTAGCAAAAGCTGAGTGATTCGTTTTCTCACGTAACCTTCACTGCATACTAATAGAGTGGATTAAATGCTTGTTCAAAGTTTTCAAATGCTATCTGCATCCCGTGTCATCATCTGGTGCATATATTTCCACATCAGTTAGGTTCAATTTTTTAATTACTGTAGTACTTGTCGTGTAGCTGTTGTAGTGGGTGCAGGGAAAATGTTAGAAAGCAATGGAAAATTTCTTTGTATGCTTTTTAAGTAAGTATACCGCTCACACGTTGGGGGATACTTTCTAAACTTTTGTGTATATAAAAATATACTGAGAAAAACCTGCCATTTTCTGATTTTGTTTGCCTTTTCTATATTATACCATTTTTCTTCACTGTTGTGTCTGCGGATACAATGCCACGGTTGGATGCCAAAAGAGCTGCGTGGTCCCTTATGTGCTTACAAGCCTTGGAGTGATTCCTTGCTGCCATTCTGTTATGCTGGCAGTACCATGGCAACATTTTTTTTTCTTTCTTTCAATACTTAATCGTGATGGATTGTAGTATCACTTGAGCAGTGCTTGCAGTATGACATGAATGAAGCTCGTCAGGTTCAGTGGAGGTCACAGGAATGACAGATGGTGTACAGAACACGGATCTCACACAGGTGAGGGAGAATGGCACCAGAATGGAAAAGCTTCTGCATTTTCTATAAATCTGGATCTTTATGATCTGCACTGTTTGTAGCTATAGAATTCGTGTTAGTTCAAATGGTAATTCAGATCAACATGTCCATCTGGGCTTTATTAATGGTGTTTTAGTTCGTTATCTTGGTCTCGTGTGTGTGTGTGTGTGTGTGTGTGTGTGTGTGTGTGTGTGTGTGTGTGTGTGTGTGTGTGTGTGTGTGTGT
>JAUZST010006021.1:0-15145 GCA_034779995.1 Parotocinclus haroldoi
CCCAGAGTAAACCCACACAGATACTGGTACACCACCTCACCTAGGGACCTGACCCAGGACCTTCTTGCTGTAAGGGGACAGTGCTACCCACTGAGCCACCCTGATAGGAAGCCAAAATACTGTATTTAAATGAGATATAACATATGAAGCATGTAACAAAGAAAGATAGGCACAAGCACACACACCCTATTCCATTACCCAGCTAGATCATCCTGCAAAATGTTGTCTTCGAACTCAAAATTATATGTTTACATGGGTTACCATTGGTAACCTGGTGTAAAGTTTCTCTGATAAAATTTATTCACCCTGGTATTTCATGGCACAAATTGTTCAGTATGGCAAAGTCACCTAAATGAATGTGGCTTTAAGAAAAAACATTAAACATTCGCTAAGGCATGCACTGTGGTATTTCACTATTTTGGTGCAGGAAAAAGTTTTGCCCACCACGTTTTCCTCACTGTATTTGACTCTTGACACCTTTTTAATTCTCCCTCCCTCCTTTTTACAGAAAACCTGTGCTTTGTGTCTGTTCACCTAATGTAAGAATGTGAGGTCAGTACACAGGAAGTCAGTCATAATTGGCTAATTTCTTGCCAAGGCTGACTCCAGAAAACAGCATTTTACTTGAGCTACTCTACATTTCATGCACCCCTTTCTTTGTAGATATTTTTGAGGAGATAAGAAGCATGAAAGAAGAGAATTTTGGAATGACAGACCAGGAGAATGTACCATGAATTAATTACATTTATCCATTATCACTGATACAAATAAAAGAAGAAGACGCAATATTCTCTGCATTCAAATAGTATAATTGCACAATTTAGCAATCCTTTTATTTTGTATAACTGATTCATTCACTCTCAGTAAGTCCACTATAATAAGTATTTCCAGCATAGAGATGTGCTTTAGACTTCACGGTTCAAATTGACATGACAGTGTACTGTCAGTAAACCAGTCAAATAAAACTACTGTCTCTTTAAATGTGCTGTTTATTTAAAACAATACAAAACCATACATCGCTTAACAGCTGCTATGATGGCCACACAGAGTTGGAGTTAATTGGAGTTTAAATTACATTAAGGGTGGACATTCTAATTCCTTGGCAACACAAATCAACATAACATATTGTTGGCGGCAACAAAACTTACCTCTATTATGTTGTCATCCAAAAACCCAGGTAGCCTCTCATCTTTACAGACAATCCCTGCATCCTCTTCATGTGTGCAGTCACTGTTACCCCAGCCTCGAGATACACACTTCTCAATGCTATCCTCCGAGCCTCTGCATATCACGTTATCCAGCCAGATCTTACCTGCACAGTAACACCATAGGTTAAACAGATCAATAAAACAGTTACTGGAAGTGCATTTGTAATGTTTTGGCAATATCACAAACATCTGTATACATATTGTGAAAAAAATATTAGACTGTGCTGCAGAGTGGAAAGAATGGCACCTAATTATCAGAAGAATTTTATACAATCATATACCTGTTAGATAACATGTACAGAATAGGACAGTTAGTGCTCCCGTAATAGTGTGTTTAGTTGCTCTGTGATAATGCATGAATGGTATGTGCACAAATAGGTTTTGTTTGGCTTCATTTGTCTTTGAGGAACAACCTCTCATACTGATAGTGGTCATGTGATAGAGAACACTCAGCTAGTAGGTGGATTTCAAAGCAACTAAACTGTAATAATGCTCATGAGAGAATAAATATGCTTCATAAAGTTCACCGCCAAAATGATACTTTCAGGTGTCGAAGTTTTGAACCAAAAGAGGTCAGACAGATGATAATAGACCAGACAGAAAATGGAACATAGGGAATTGTTTACTTAATCCTAGTCAGGGTCTCAGAAAAGCCGGTGCCTGTGGCCCGGGGTGAAAGGCAGGAACAACCCTAGACACCCCGTTCATTGTACGGCTTATACATTCGCACATTCATGCACACACTCATAAACTAAGAACACTTTAGATGCACAAATTAAGCTAACACACATATTTTGTACACAATCTATTTGGTTCAATATTGAAAGGATGGGGTTGGCTGTCACCCAGTACATAAATGTAGCCTACATGGTACAGCAAATCTGATATTACCTGTGTTGAATTTGACATTGTCTAACTGTAATTTGGGCAGCATGGTGGCTCAGTGGATAGCACCGCATCCCGGGTTCAATCCCAGGGTGGAGCGGCTTGGGTCCTTACTGTGTGGAGTCTGCATGTCATCCCCGTGTCTGTGTGGGTTTACTCCACTTTTCTCCCACAGTCCAAAGACATGTGTGTTAGGTTAATTGGTGTCTCTAAATTGTCATTGACTTGTGTATGCAAACACCCCAGCTGTGAACATATGAATTATCATGATAATCAATTCTTTCTGAGATAGAGTATGTGTGATTTAGGCAAGGCTGGATCCATATATGCTTTTGATTGGCACCACCAATGAAACTGTAAAGAAGCGCAAAGCTTTTGTTTATTATTATTAAATATCTAGTTCTATTAAATTACTTTTGGTCCAGTACTGCTGTATTTCAACCTCACTGATCAGATTACAGATCAGATATGAGAAACCACTCACTTTTGGAAGACACCAAAGCGTTCAGAAAACATGCAAGCTCCCAGTCCAAAAATCAAACCTGAATTTGATTTGCTGAGAAACACTGATACAGATTTACCGCTCCTGTCGTGTCATCTTTACTTCACCGCACAGCTGCGTTTGGGAACTGAGGACGGTACATTTTGAAGCTTTGGAGGTGGAATTCTCTCCCGTTTTTGCTTAATGTACAACTTCAGTTGCTCAACAGTCCGGGGTCTCTGTTGTCGTATTTTGCACTTCATAACGTGCCACACATATTCAATGGGAAACAGGTACAGGCACTCTTTTACTACTGTTGCAGCAGTACACATCTGCATTCTTGCAGAATGTGGCTTGGCTGAGATAGCCTAGCTGCGGTAGACTAGCGGTTAAGGTACTGGACTCTGGATCCTACCTTTGCCAAGCTGAGCTTCCACAGTTGGATCCCTGAGCAAGGGCCTTAACCCACCGTTGCTTGAATTGTAAGACTGCCTGAGTTGTAAGTTGCTCTGGATAAGGGTGTCTGCTAAATGCTGTAAATGTAAACAGGGACGTTACTTGGATGGCAGCATATGTTGCTCCAAAGCCTGTATGTACCTTTCAGAATTAATGGTGCCTTCTCAGATGTGCAAGTTACCCATGAACTGTGTTCACAGACAGCGGTTTTCTGAGGTGTTCCTGAGGCTTTGTGCTAATATCCATTACAGAATGATGTCAGTTTTTAATGCAGTGCCGCCTCAGGGGTTGAATGTTGGCATTCAATGTTGTTTTTTTTTTTGTTTTTTTTTTACCTGAAGAGAGTTCTCCAGAAACTTTGAACCTTTTTGAAGATATCATGTACTGTAGATGATGAAATCCCTAAATTCCTTGCAATTGCACGATGAGAAACATTGTTCTTAAACTGCTGGACTTTATGCTCATCTAAACCTTTCCGGGTTCCCCCTTTAACCCCAATCATGACACCTGATGGAGACCCTGTGGAATGTTCCAAACAGGAGTTTTTTTAAGCATTCTTCAACTTCCCCACTCTTTTGTTGCCCCTGTCCCAAAATTCTCGGATCAATAAACAATAACAATAAATCAACAAAGTTTATCGGTTTGAACATGAAATATCTTATCTTCGTAGTGTATTCAATTGAATATGGGTGTATCATATCCACAATCTCATGATTAAGTTGACCATGTGAGAAATGAGTCAGCATTCTCACTTCTTTTTAACAGACAATGCAGAGGAGAGAATATAAAAGAGGCAGAGAGCAGAAAAATCAGAGCAACGAACACCAGAGTGTTTAAAGCGACAGAAAGGGACAGAAACATTTGAGATGGATACAGTAAGTACAGTAAGAAGCGCCGGCAGGTAAGGAGATGGTCCCCTAATTCCTAATGTGTGTATAGGTCTATAAACGTATTATTTAAACGTTGAAAATGTATCTGTCTTACCAATATAAAATATATAGAGATCACTTATATATTGGTAGAGATGTGTCATACTTCAATTAATTTATTTTTCTGAATAAAGACTAGTGTGAAATGACAAAAAAATCTGTGTCTCTTATTTTTTGAAAACCTTTTTGCCACTTATTCACAGGGATCTGTCAGATGAGATCAAAGAGGTGACGAAAGACAGCCATGTCCGAGCTGAAAACACCCAGCTAATGCTCAGCTACCAGAAAGGACAGATCACTCTGGCCCAGTATAAGGTAAATACAGTCAGAAGGGACTCGCAATTTCTGAATATGAATTTGATAAAATATTTAATTAATCTTAGTCATGCACTAAATCTTATACATATATTGTAGATTTATATATGACAACTGTACCCTAAAAATAGCAGACCTAATTTGAACCCAATTTGAGAATATTTCTAAATCAAGTTTTTGCTCTAGTATAAAGAAACCAGATTGGGTTGTTTCTGACCCAGTATGTTTGCTTTATCTTCAAGCCAACTTGTAGGTACATTATAGTTCATTGCTGAAAATCTAACCTAAGTGTCTGGGTCAGGATTTGACTCACTACCGTCCATTCATTTCACGGGATTGTTTAAAAATCGTAATGCGATATCATAGTTAAAATATACATCTATCTGATTCAGAAAGCTGCTCATGCCAAGCAGAAATATAATAGGTAGCACCCCACCATGAGGCGATGCTTCACCTTTCTGTTCCTTTCTCACGATTGAACTGTCTCTTCTCTGTTTGCTTCCCAGGAATGAACTTATCAAGTAACTGCTTCTCTATTCTCACACAGCTTCTCCTGTGTTCCCTCTATGAGATCTACCGAGCACTGGAAGAGGAGCTGGACAGGAACTCGGGCCATCCTGCTGTAGAACCTATCTATTTTCCACAGGAGCTGGCCAGACTGGAACCCCTCGAGAAAGATCTCGAGTACTTCTTTGGTTCACAATGGAGAAAGAGAGTTACAGTTCCCGCAGCCACTCACCGATATGCAGAGAGAATGCGAGAGGTACAGCTGTTGCCTAAACTCAGTGCATTATCAAAGTACAGTTTACTCATAGCACTTTCACCGTCACATGCCATGGTATTTTTGGATAACGAACTCAATTCCACTGAACGAGGATGTGAGGATATGAAAGTGCCAACATAAAGTGGTGCTTGAAAGTGTAAAAGTGTGTGAACCCTATGGAGTTTTCTGCAGTTCTGCTTTCGGGTTTTTATAACTCTGCAAAACATCATCAGATTTTCACACAAGGTCTAAATGTAGACAAAGAGAACCCACTTGAACAAATGTGCTATTTATGCAGTGAGAAAATGATTTAATGACAGACGCAGAGTTACACAAAAACGAGTCATACATACTCAGATCGAGCCCATTTAGCACATCTGGAGTAAACCCATGTGAACACGGGAAGGATTTGCAAACAGGATCGAAACATATTGCATACCTGCAATGAGTGTCAAAAGTATGCGAACCCACAGGATTAGCAGTTAATCTGACTGTGAAATTATAGCTAAGTGGCTTCAGTCAATGGGACGACTGTCAGGTGTGAGGGGGTGCAGCGCTGCGTTTAAAGAACAGCCCAAAATAATCCTCAACGTTCGCAAAATATTCTGGGAATGTGAATTTTTGGCCTAGAGAAACATTATAGTAACTAAGTATAAGTATAAACGGAATATTATGGCCCTAAACCCACCATCATCCCAGATCTAAAGACATTCACTTATACAGCTGCACCTATAATGAGCTACACCAGATACTGAGAGAAAAGGTTCACTTACTTCTGACACTTACAGATATGTAATACTGGAACATCTTTAATAAATCTCAAGAAATAAATGAACATGTAAATTACTCTGCTCACAAAAATTATGCAATGCCACTAAAAAAGAAGCATTTTATTTAATTTCATTTAACACCATAATCAGAAAAGAAAGTTGTTTCATTAAACAAATGAGATGCAAACTCAAGTATGGCGATTGTGTCGTAAGTGATACATTCATGAGTGTGCCCCCACATTGACTGTTCAGTAGGGTGTATGATCACCCAAGAGTGTCAAAACACACTGACAGTGATGGATCATGGACAGGATCAGATTAGATTATCTAGCAGTTCTTGTTGGATCCCCTCGTTTTTTTGTGAGCAGTGTCATTTTATCTCTTGTATAATCAGATTATGTTTAGGAACTTTTGGATTTTATTTATGCAGAAACATGCAGCATTCTGAAGGGTTCATAAACATATTTAGTAGTTAAGTAGCCCTCTTATAATAATACAGTATTAAAAATCCTTTCAGGTTCAGTCGGCATTCTGTAACCCACCATTTGTGCTCAGGTTGGCAGGAATGATCCGTACCTCCTAGTTGCTCATGCTTACACCCGCTATCTTGGGGATCTATCAGGAGGTCAGGTCCTGGGAAAAATCACTCAGAGGTCAGTGGGACTAACGGGCACGGACGGTGTGGCATTCTTCTCCTTCCCCGGGGTGACAAGTCCGAATCGGTTTAAGCAGCTTTACAGGAGCAGAATGAACAGCATCGAGCTGAGCGACAAGGAGCGCAGGAAAGTTCTGGATGAAGCAGTCATGGCCTTCAGCTTTAACATTGAAGTAAGTATCACCATGTTGTGAAAATTTCTTTTTATTATATCACCAGATGCAAAAAGTTACCCTTATTAAGATGCCAGTCCATTACAGGGCTGGGTTGGGGTTGCAGCATCAGGGGACGAGCTTCTCCAACCCTCATGTGGCACTGACAAGTTTACATTACATGACATTATTTAGTAGACGCACCTTTAATATAGTCAATTAAGACAATTTATAGTCTTACAATCCAAACAATTGTGGGTTAGGGGCCTTGCTCAGGGACCCAACTGAGGCAGAGATGGGATACGATCTCTGGACCTTCTGATCCATAGCCCAGTACCTTAACCACTAGGCCACCACAGTCCCAAGTTACTTGGTCCTTGAACCCGTATCCCCCTGGTGGCAAGCAAAGCATTCTGGTAACGTGTCTGAAGGCTATGCTGGAACCCATAAGAGGCATGAGGTACCAGTTCATGGACGGACAGTGATCAGTCAATCAACTTATCTGCCCATCACGTTGCAAGCCCAGACCAGGGTTCAAAATCAGGTGCTCAGGAACTGCAGTTTCCAGCATTTGCCTCGTAACTTTGAGCCACAGAACCCGCTGCTTTAATTTTATACAGAAAGGGAAAAATATAAGTAATTTATCTGCATGTAGTCAAAGGTTACATTGTGATGGGAAATTGCTGTAAAAGTTAAGAAACATATAATTCAACACATTTCCGTGCCTCTGGTATTTGTGATTATATTAAATGCCTGATGTATCTTCTGCTAATCAGGTCTTTGAGGACCTTCAGAAAATGTTGAGCATCACAGAAGAGACTCTGGGTAAGAAATCTTCTCCTGCAAAAGCACAAAACGACACGCGTGCTTTTGTGATTGTGCTCAAGTTATATCTGATTCTTTCTGGTACTTTAGGTGACAGTGGAGCAGCAGGATGTACGACGCCATCAAGATCTCCAGTCGTTCAGTTCACGCTCGGAGCGTGTGTTGCACTGGCAGCTGTTGGAATAGGAATTTATGCTTTTTGAATTTTAATCCGAATGCAAACCCGTTTCCTACGCCAGAGAGAAAACAAAAACAATCACCTTTCAGGTTAATAGTGGTAGTGACTAAACGTTCTTGCAGATGGTGTTACATGAGGATGACTGGGTTATAAATAGTTGTGGGGTTTGCAACGAGAACTGAAGCGAATGTCTCATTTAGTGTGTGAAACGGAAAACGACTGCCAAAAAGCACAGGTTGCATTGTTGAGGCATAAGGCCATAGCGTGAAGGAAACTGATGTGCACCATCGTACAAACACTCCAGTCGGACAGAAAGGGATCACCGGCATGTCACGATCTGAAAATAAAAAAAAAACCGCTTCAGCTGCAGTGCTGTTTCTAGAAATCAACACAGGTCCTGAATTTACTACCACCTTAAACAGGTGACTTTTTTGTCAGGGGTGTATAGTAAACTCATTGAGCAAGTCCAAAAAACAATTGGGTCTGTTCCAGGAAGCTGGGTTTGTTAATTTAGCTTGATGATACTCAAGATTACCCTGTTACAAAGACCAGCATATGGAGGTTCGACAAGTATAATGGCCACCAGCTAGAGACGTTAGGATAGTAAGGTAAAGCATTAGTTCCTCGCAATCCTGGTCACTGGTAAAGAGTTACTTTAAAAAGTAAATGACTATTATACAACACTTTACCAGGGACCAGCACTGTTGGCTTGCAACCAGCTTGAACTTGGTCTGCCAGCTTTTGTAAGTTAGGCCAGGAGGGACCCGCCGCAACACTGAATAATCCCCTGCCCTGTGCTGAATGGATGGTGGCTCATTTAGTTTGCATTATCATCTGCACCCAATAGATTATGGGACAGACCCATGATCCTGGGGCAAAACAAAAAAACAAAACAGGGGGACAGAAGAGGTTCACAAGTGAATCAACTCTGGCTTTATGTTTCAAAACTCTTTGTGGGACTGATGCTCTCATACCCAGGTCATGCAAGATTGAAAAAAAAAAAAAAAAAAAAAAAAATTAGTTGAAAAAACAAAACGAGGGAGGGGAAAAAAAAAAAAAAAAAAAAAGAAAAAGATCAATAGTAACCCACTTTTATGGAGACTATTGAAATACGTGAAATAAATTCTCTGTACACAAGTCATTTACATTTCTTTATTACCACATTTTTGCCCTGGTTATGAGGAATTGACCTTTGAACTGCCGTCAGACTGAACGTGATCTCTAACATTAGCCATAATTGATCACAAAGACAAAAAGGACCAGGTTTAGGCTCAGATCCACACGACTGGTGCACATGGCCTGAAAAATAACAGCAAAACAAAGTGCACACAAGAGACGCTGCTCAAACTATTTACAAATGCTCAGCGTTCTATCTGAGAACGTTCTAAAAGGCATGGGATACGCCTTCGGTTTGATCCTTTCATGTATTTATCCATGTGTGTTGGAAGATTCGGACGCACCCGCCAATCTACTTGACCCTGTAGAGAACCTTCCTCTGCATGCGGTGCTGCAGCTCCCCTCGCCTCAGCATCAGATGAAGGACCTTATAGATGGCATGCTCCGGGTATTTCTGCTCGGACACAACAAGGAACATGACCTGGAGTTACATCGTAGCTATGGAGTAATTCATTCAAGCCATGGATGTACTGAAATGATCATCCTGCTCTCATTTTAGCCCAAATGTTTGCCCATGCCCCATTTATTTACAAATAAATATTTTTAAAAAAAATCAAATTAATTGTGGCTCAGGGATGTCCAAAGTACAGCCCTAGAGTCAAACGTGGCCCTTGGACAAATTTTAATCGGCCAGCAGCATGACTAAAGAACACAGCGTTCCCTGGTTTATGGCGGGGGGTTACGTTCCAGGACCACCTGCGATAAACAAAAATCCACAAAGTAGGGACTCTATTTATTTTAGTACTTCTACACTATTTTAGCTGTAGAACTTGCAGTTCATCAAATAAATGTAAATGCATATGTGAACTATACCACATGCTACGCACATGCAGATGGAGGAAAACAGAAAACCCACATTATATTTTTCCCATTAATATTTTTTTGAAAATCCGCGACGGACCGCAAAGTGGCGAGGGACCACTGTACCTCACCTTAACCCACCAGCACACTGCAATTTTCCCTTTCACCTGACGGTGGCAGCAGTAGGCAAAAGGCCCAAACAAGAACCATATGAACTCTTGCATTTACAAAAACATTAATCCATTAGTAAGCTTTTCTCACCTGTTTGGTAAAATCCTGGACGATGCTGTGCTCGGACACTTGCGATCCGATGGCAAAACGTCTCTTCAGCTGCTTCTCGATACGAGAGATCATCTCCTGATCCTCCTGTGTGGTGAAACCTTCCACACCTGGAAGCACAAATCATGACAAGCTTTAACGTTATGCTCACAAAATATGAAATCATCCCATTATTGAAATGGGGGGGTGGGGGAGACCCCGCAGGCACCACAATTAACGTGCGTTACACACAATTCCGTTCCAGCACTGTCCTACTCCCTCTCGAGTCCCTCCAGTGGTGGTGAGTAACTTTGGGCAGGAAGAACTGCAGCTACAATGACTGACTTGCGAAACCACAAAGCCACACAAAAGGGGTAACAATGGACCAACACTCGCGTTTCGGTCCACCTTCGATGAACTAGGTTAGATGGTTTTTTTAATGTAAAGCCAGGAGTCGTCGTCTGCATTTTTTCATATTAATCATTTTAATTTCTTATTCCCTTAATTCAAGCCTAAATAATAACCTCTCTAGGTCAGAAATGAGCACAGAATGGCTTTGGCTAAACAACTGGAGCTCCGGGAAGAAAGCATTGAGCTTTGTGCACTCTGATCACATGTATATAGCAAACGAAAGGCTTTTTTTTTGGAGAGAATTCGGACAAAGACACACAGCAAAAGTCTAAGGCCTCCATTATACTCGATTTACCAATGCTAGAACAACCATACGTAACATTATCAATAATTATCAATTAGAAAATAATCAATTAGACCCAAATATTTAATACTTAGATTTGTCGCTCCATAATCCTCTTTTCCACAGACCTTTATTACAAGCGTTATGAGCTTTAGTACATCTTAGCCTTTTCACCCTGTTTCCCTCCTAAACCACAAAAAAAAAAAAAAAAAAAAAAGGAGTTTCTTGGCTGCTACCCTTCCGAAAATTCCTGCTCAGGCTTCTTCAGACTGTATAAAGGGTCAAAGGTTCATCCTGAAAAAGCTAGCATATTTTGCTGTTACTAAAGTCACACAATGCTTTCCGCTGCAAACTATAGTCGCACAAGTTTCCTGTATTACCTGGTAGTATTTTAATAAAGAGAGTAATAAATAATGATTCGTGTCGTCATAGCACAGAATAAACAGCCATTAGAAACTGGTGAACACACGTACCCGACAGACTGCCAGACAGTGCAGCGTCCAGCGTGGATACCTGGAAGAGTCTTAGAGCTTCGTCTACCTCCTCTTCTCCTGCTATCGCCTGCAGCTTCATCTTAGCCAGGGACTCCGAAATGCGTACAACTGCCTCCAATTGTCTGAATATCAACCAAATTAACACAGGATCTCAAAATCCACCGCAGCTTTTACAAACATATTCAACTCAAACCCAGGTTACCACGGTGACAGGTCATGAGCTCAGTGACTAATGTGTCTGTGTACACACACACACACACACACACACAGACACACACAGACACACACACAGTAATCATTTGACCTAACACGCATGTACTTGGACTGTGGGAGGAAACCGGAGTAAACCCACACAGACACGGGGAGGACATGCAGACTCGGCACAGAAAGGACCCAGGCAGCTCCACCCTGGGACTGAACCCGGTGCTACCCAAATGCTCCCGAAGTTTCTATAAAAACCTGTCATTTCTGAAGCTGAACTCTATGGCTGGTGTGTTCCAGACCTGACTGTGATGGGGATGGAGGCTCTGCGGTCGCTCTCGCGCTCGTGCTCTCTCGCTCCGCTCCTCATCACCACGTAACGGTTCTTTAGCTTCTCCGCGGCAGCTGCAGAGAGACGAGGGCCGCATTTCCTGTCGGAGAAGGTGTGATCATCACAAACATCATTAAAAAAAAAAAAAAAAAAGAGCCACAGTCAATGAGACTGCTTAAACGGTAACAAAGTGGATATGCCAATCATATATCCATCAATCCAAACTAACTCACAAACTTTATAGACAGCTCAAAAGTTAGGAGCCATTTCATTTTAAAATGTAATTAAACATATTCCCTAATTTCTGTGAGCAGCATATACAGTCGAATCCGGTTAATGGGAGCAGCCGCTTATTCGGACCGAATCCAAAAGTACAGAAACAAATCCTATTATATACGTGTAATGTTATTCGCTTATTTGGACCAAAATTCTGTTTAATCGAACCAAAGAAGGTGAGAGCGAATAAGAAAAAGAAGCCACAAGTCGCCACTTAGAGCGGATACAAAGCGGGTCAGCGAGATATGGGAGGATTTTTGGGATCCCCGGGAGAATTTATGCTTTTATCAAAGGTCAGGAAATCCGAAAAGTTGTGCTGACAAAAGCAAAACCAGCGGGAGGTGACCACTTGTTGGTCACTAATGAAAGCTAGTTATGGGTTAGTAAGGTTTCTCAAGACTTAAGGAGTTAAGCTTCATGTCCAGCAACATATACACATAAGAAAAGATATTTGATCAGATAAATTATACCAAACCTTGTTGGCATCCTGATTAAGAATTTAAAGAACAAACAAACAGTCTCCAATTCCATGCTGAATTTGTAATCAGGTGAAACAGTAAAGGTTTTTTTTGTTTGTTTTTCCTCGTGTACAGAGTGAAGACTGGAAACGTCACTGCTTAGCCGGCCGCACAGGGTGCAAGGTAGGCCCAACCCTAGACATGGCGCCAATCCATCACATGGCACGTACACTCTCAAACGTAGGAAAGATCGGTTAACATAACGTACATGGGGAAACAAACCGGAGCAATCGAAGTAACCCCATGCAAACACACAAAACTCCACCCACAGAGTTTGAGGTCAGAATCGAACCCAGGGGTGCTTGAGCTTAGAGGTGAACATGCTAGCGGTCTCACCACCATGCCGCCCCCACAGTGTACCAATTACACACTGCATCACCAAAAATAGAGGAAAATTATATCCGATGAGACCAAGACTGTCCATGTATGAATTCTACAGTAATTGTACACAGGACACACGACAGACATTTTAGTAATTAAGTATTACACTCGTTATAATGCAGACTTACGTTCTGGCATAAGCGATGTACTTCTTCAGTGTAGCCAAAGGAATCTCTCCCTCAACAGCCTCGGTCTGGGTCTGAGCACTCAGGTGAACGTTCATCACGTGACGAGCCAGTGTCTTTATTTAAAAAAAAAAATAAAATAAAATAAAAAAACACATTAAATATACATTAGTGTAAGAGTACTCTAACAATTAAAGTACTGAAATGTGACGTCTGATTATATGAAGAATTACTAATAGCAGAATTACATAGACTGCTCACAAAAATATATTACATTATAGTCGTCCTAATAAAACAGTTTTCATTCCGGTTTTCCAGACTTCATTTGTAACATTTCCGTTGTTTTTCCCGGTGTTTATTAGTTTATTCACCGAGTGCTAAATACAAGTGATTACTGTGTAACAGTTTATATTCATTTCTCACCATTTTCTGTATGCAGAACTTTAGTCATTCTCTAAAAATGTTTCTTTTTTTTTAAAATATTTGAGTCTCTGGAACAGATTCATCGGATTTACATTATTTATTACAGGTACTATGGCTTCAGGCACCATAGGTTCATTTCGATTACCATCAGGCACCATGACGGATTAATGATGAAAATTGAGGTCCCACTGAATTCATTTTAATAGGAACTCTTCTTTAAAAAAACCCACCCATGAGCAAGTTGTCGCCTCGGACCACGTTCATGAATACGGGTGACAATCGGCTGCTGCACAGTAACGATCAAATCATACAAGGGAGTGGCTTAAATCATTTACACCCTGACCAATCGTGTTCTCTAAAAGGTGTTCGTGATACATAGGGAAGAGTTTAGGGGATCATTTGACACCGGTTGTAATTTCAGGTCCTTCACAGGGTCAAACAATGGAAAAATCTAGTGGAAATCCATTCAATTTCACAGCCCAAATGTACTACTCACAAACATAAGGGGACACTTTGAAATTAAATATCCCACAATGAAAAATCCTCTTTTGTGAGCAGTGAATTTAGTTACTAGCTACTGGATCTACCATGTCTCTCTGTTGATCGTGCTGGTCCTTAATGATGAAAATCATATCAAAACGAGACAAGATGGTGGGCATGAAGTCTATGTTGTCTTCCCCCTTTGTGTCATCCCAGCGGCCAAACACCGAATTGGCAGCCGCCAGCACAGAACAGCGAGAGTTCAGAGTGGTAGTGATGCCGGCCTATAAACGCACAAAAGCAAAAGGTCAGTAAAAGCACAAAGTTCACACGGCTGCAAAGACAACTTTTACAGGTACCTTAGCGATAGAGATGGTCTGCTGCTCCATGGCTTCGTGGATGGCGACTCGGTCGTCCTCTCTCATCTAGAACCAGGGAACAGACGTTAAACCCCCACGGAACTCTAAGCAGTTCTTTAGAATATCTCACAGGTCATGTTACATAGGTCTGAGCATTGCTTTAAGAAGCTTTACCTTATCAAACTCGTCGATGCAGACCACTCCTCCATCGGCCAGCACCATAGCTCCACCCTCCATGATGAAACCACGAGTGTTGGGGTCTCGGAGCACAGAGGCTGTTAGACCGGCTGCACTGCTGCCCTTACCGGAGGTATAGACCTGATACGAAATAAGATCACACTGCCTGTAGTCCATGCTTAGCCTCTTTGAGAAGTTTGGGAAGTAAGGATGACTGGGATTACCCCTATAGGAGAACATCTCTCCACAAACTTCAGCAGCTGAGACTTGGCTGTTCCTGGGTCTCCCAGCATTAGCAGATTAATATCACCTCTGCGGGTCAGACCATCTGGCAGCCTAGCACAAACAGGCTCTTAGTACACGCAGTAACATTCAGATCACCATTCGGCTAAAAGTAACGAATAGCTAACAGCTAACGAATAGAGTTGTAGCAGTAACATGGGAGCCTCACAATAAGTCTCCATTCTGAAACTTTGAGTCACAAGTTGGAGGTCAGAGCTCTTTTCACTAGTTCCAGGTTCAAGCTTGACACCCAGGCCAGAGCCCCGCCCCCTCTCCCCAGCCCTGGGATCACCTCCTGGATTTGGATCTCTTTACTCAATCTACATTACGATCTCCAGAAGGAGCGGCAGTGTGGCGAGTTTTATGATTGGTTTTGAGGTGACGGTTTGAAAAACTGCATCGACCGTGGTCTTTCCCTGATTTTTGTCTGATCCCTACTAGTATTGTTTCTAAATACAGGCGAATCCGATTAATGGGACCACCGGTTAATGGGAGCAGCCGCTTATTCGGACCGAATCCTAAAGTACCGAAACAAATCCTATTATATACGTG
>JAUZST010006022.1:0-15143 GCA_034779995.1 Parotocinclus haroldoi
TGTGTGTGTGTGTGTGTGTGTGTGTGTGTGTGTGTGTGTGTGTGTGTGTGTGTGTGTGTGTGTGTGTACCCTATGATTTGACCGACATGCGTTCTTAACCAAAAAAGGTGGAGCTTAGGTCCACTTAAACATTAGATTTAATCTGACATATGGTTAAATTAATCGATTAAGATAAGACACCCCCAACTCTAATTTGATATAATAATAATAATAGTAATACTAACAACAACAACAACAATAATAATAATAATAATAATAATAATAATAATAATAATAATAATAATAGGGAACCCATGGAAATCAAGTATATGAAAAAGTGTATGAAGAATTGCTTTTACATTTCCAATATCCTTCTTCAGACATTAGTTTGCAGGTAATAGATTTCAAACTTTCGTGGTAGCACGTTATTACAGCGCTATGTAAGATTATTGATTTTTGGTTAATATAAAGTGTAGAATACTTTGCTCTATGGTAAAATGTATAATAATAATAATAATAATAATAATAACTACGTGGATTAAATGCTTAGTTATTCTTTTAAAAAAGTAAACAACATGTATAGAATATCTGAATATATACATGTCAACAATAATGACTGCACAATGTTTTCAAGGGTCATTTAGTACAAGGTTACACAGTTTGAAAAAGACTGAGAGTGCTTCAACTATCCCCAATAAAATATCCCCTAATTCTTGTGAGCAATGTACAAATATAACCTATATTTGTGATCTTCGATCACAAGTCATATAAGTCAACATGCTAAATAAGCTTTTCAGATTTGTAGATGTCTGACTGCAAGTTGTCTCCATCATTCATCAGGTAATAACATAGTGATTACACTTATAGGCATACTCAAAAGCATATGTAAAAATAGGGTTCCTGTCTTCTTGAAGATTTAATACAACAGGTTTCTTCAACGTTGCAACCTTATTTCAAAAGGCACTGTCATCTGCGGTGGGACTCAAATATACACTTTGGTGACAGCTAAAAAAGGCTGAAAGCCTAACAGCTATACTTTTGATATCAAATTGGTAGTTTATCTAATAAAATAATAATTCTAATGAATACCTCAAAAAGATAAAGCAGAACTACTTGGTTCAAGAGTGAAATGATAGAAATTGCAGTCAAAAAAGGACAACATTTTTTTCTAATCATCAAGGATGTTTGACAAATACCTTCTGCAAGTTTGTCAACATATGAACAAAAAAGCTGTACTGGAACATTTTGGAGATTTAAAATTAAGTGCACTGCTATGAGGAATGACATTTATTTATACAAAGTAATGCTGTTTCTTTCGGGATTAACATAGTCCCATCAAATGAAAAAGAACTGCACTTCTGTAGACAACCAATTTCAGTGCAAAAAGGTGGTGTGTATAAACCTCTTGTCTTGAGTCCAATCGTAAGAAAGGCATTTCAGTCCAGAATACAGGTTCATTTTATGCTGAAATATCTATATAAACGCATTATATTATTATATTCATTAAAAAAGGGCATCTTAAACAGTTAAAACATTAACTCGAATGTAAATAATGTTTGAAAAATTTAAGTTTTCATTTTAACGAATGATGACATATAAACAGTTTATGTTTATGTACCCTGATGACACTGCCTAGGGCACACCCTGTCATACCAATGTACCAATCAACATTTAATTTTTAATTAGTTTTATTAGAGTTCAAACTAATCTTGCTCTAATTAAGGACTTCCCTCCAAGGCTAATGCTTCTTTGGGTCCAATGCTTCATTTAGAGAACATGTGGAAGATCCTATGTAAAAACTAACAAAAAAATACACTAAGATATACTGTGAGAATGTTAATTACACTTGGATTTATGCTCAGAATTTGAATGCTACTTCCTGGTGAACATTTACAATGCAGAAGTAAAATATAAACATTGATCTAGAAGGTGTATCTATTTTTTTACCTCTAACTGTTGGTGTGACATTTATTCCCATTTAAATTTTATCTGATAATTTGTTTGAAGGAAATACAAAACCTTTCACAATATCAAATGTTACTTACATAAAACCTCTCAAATTACTTTTGCATTATTACAATGGACTGAAGCGAAGCCTTAGGTTTTTGAATCAATATGCAGTAGTGCATACAATGGACAACAGCCAGAGATTTTTAAAAAAGTGCAATTTATTTACAAAAATAATGTTGGGCACAAGTGCTTTGGTGGGTCAGGTGCATGAGTGGCAAGTGACGGTGATCCAAGTGCGGGCATTCAGGGTGAGGCACGCTGATAAGCTCCAAGGCCAGCAAGAGGAGGACAGCTGCATAACAATATTTAAGTTAGTCTAAGGACTAATACATACAGCGATATGGTGTTGAAATTAACTGGTGTATATATCAGTCATGTTTCTTAAGTAGAGCATGCTACTTGCTTCAAATACTTGCAGGTGCTTGAGGGAATGAGCGGCCGCGTTGGACGATCTAGCAAAAGCAGTGTCTTGCACAGGAAATACTGCTACATGATGTCACCAAAGCTGCCCAAAACTAAAATAAAAAGCAAAGAACAACAGTGAAACAAGGGGTGAGGGAAGCCCTTCACAGGACTCCTGGCATCTTTCCTAGCTTGTTAGGATGTGCTTTGTGAAAGGCTTCAATGAGACCCACGTCCAGAATGGCGATCTGGGGATCCAGCAGTGGTCCTCAGGTCCATATCCTTCCTAGATTTCAAGGTACTGTAGGCCATGTTCCCCACACCTTACATCCAGGAGGTGACTGAAGGTGTACCATTGATCATCCTGATACATGGAGTAGAGGGGGGAGGGAAACAAGTTTGAATTGGGAGAAAGGTGGGATGTATTCTCATGTGCTGGGGAAGCTTGAGGCAAAAGGGATGGGGATGATTAAGCTGACAATTAGAATGTACAGATGAACCTGGGACCGAGTTTCCTGGACTTGGCTGTGAGTGGGACATTCTGGGCAAAGAGCCACACAGACTGGGAGAATAAGTGGGGCTGGCCCTTGGTGTCAATTCACTGTGGCTGTAGTGTGAGACTGCGTCTTCTCTAGCTGTCTTCAAACCTCCTTCTTCATGCCTCTCCAGCGATGTATGGGCACGCCGAAAAGCTCAAAGGCTGGCGAGAGGAGGACAGCTGTGCTGCAGCCAACCTGCTTGCAGATTTTATGGCAAGAAAGTTAGAAAAATCGCTGCAGCAGACTTGGAAAAAAAAGTCAAAGCGGCATATCAACGAAAAATAGCAATATTTAAGTTAGTCTAAGGACTATAGCAAGTGCTGCTATATTATCAGCATATACACGGTGACAAACCAGCAATCAGTAATGCTCCAAGCCATTTCTTAAGTAGAGCGTGCTGATTGCTTCAGATGATCTGCAGATGCTTGAGGGAGCCGCCACAATCTATTGGAGAATCTTGGAAAAAGGCGTGTCTAGCACAGGACCCAAATACTGCCACAGAATATCGAGCTGTCCCAAAACCAGAATAAAACACAAAGCACAGCATAACACCACTACAACACAGTGAAATAAGGGGTAAGAGAAGTGCTTATGCCTCTCACACTTCACCATTCAGGAAGGCAACACTGATGATAATTTTAACACCATGAGACCCCAATGGAATTAGTGTCAGCCGTCACTCAGGGCACCTCCCATTCTAGCTTCTTCTCTGTTCTTCTTTCACCTTCTCCTCCTGGCCTACGGGTGGCCCTCCTGCCACCCATCTTCTTCCCCTATATATACTGCTCCCCTGCTCTTCTTCCTGGCCGGTTATTCTGTAACGCTGGGCTAGGCTAACACGGTGAGAGCATGGAAAAGAATAACACAAAACAGGGGCGGACGTAAGTGAGTACGTAAGTAAGCGAGTTTAATGGAAAGAGAAAACGATGAACAGAAAACAGCAATAACGAAAACACCACTGAATATGCGGTTGCAAAACGAGACAAACCAGACTAAGGAGGAAGAGACTAGGGTGAGGAGATCTGGAAATTAGAAGGCGAAAATAGCGAGGACAAAGGAGGAAGCCGGTAGACGCGACGGGACACGTATAGAAGGATGAGGAATCATAGAACATGGAACCACAATAACCGGCTGTCTGACGAAATCTCATCGTGACAATTAGGACATACATTCTTGATATCATGAATTCCTCTTTGGACACAGGACGTTGCCCTTTTCCATTAAAGCAGTTAAAACAAGTTAATGGAACTCTTCCATCAAAACCATACAATGTCTTAGTTGGACATAAATAATCACCATCTGTTAATAATTACCAGATAAGAACACCTGATCCCTGTTAGTAAAATGTATATTAATTTTGTAGTGGATACTACAATACTACATAATTTGTATGAGCAGTATACTTATTTAATACAATAGATACAGATCAATTTTATGTATTATGTGACATAAATTGTATAGATCACACCCTTGTCTGTCTCACAGAATATTATGCCTATTTTATATTCTGATATAATTTTATGGTGGATACGGAAGAATGCATGTGAGAAACAAGAAGTGCCGGAGATAGAAAGGAACTTCTCATTAGCTAAAACTGGGTAAAGTCTGCCTCAAACACCCCTCATCCAAGATGCTTTAAAAGCATCTGCATGAAAAGTTCAGGGTAGAGAGTTTACTGTTTTTTAATATTCCATCTTAGTAATCAATCGTTTTTCATTTTGTTTGCTTTTAGTCTGACTTATCTTTCTACATACTTTTATATTCCTGCAAATTTATATTTCTATTTTTAGCCTTTGCATTGTTTGCTTTGCTCCTAGCTCATATAGAAATTCCTCTGATGGCAAATGGTTGAAGCTGAATTTAAATTTAATCTTACATAAAGTTTTTGAGAAGCTCTTGCAGCACTCAAACTCAAACTGAGCTGACGGGTCACCATTAAACCATTTTTTTTTTTACGTTCAATAAACTTTGTATGCCTTTGAATCATTGTTTGGTTTTAGCATGACATCATTTTTTAGAATGAGATATTGAAAAGACTGTAAATTATTGATCTTAAGTTGTGTTAAGTTTGGGAATGTCCTAAAATAATAAAAAAATTAACAATAATCATAAATTGTAAAACTGCTTTGAGACAATGCTTCATTGTAAAAAAAAATTACGAATTAATAAATGAATAAATAAAACTACATAACTGCAAAAAGCGCTATATGAATAAATCTTTCTGGACAAAAATGAGTTTGAACTGAATTTGATTTAATGTGTTTCTTTTAGCAGCTTGACCAATAATTGGTTGAATGGAGGCCTAGAATGAACCTAGATTATTTGCAGCAATTTCAAATGTTCTTTCAGCACAAACTTGGAAGAAGGATGAAGGATCCTAAGTCGAGAAGTAGTAGAGATTGGTTCAAAAGAGCCAACAGTTCTGTAAAACTTAATTTTCCTAATCACTGGTCCAGTTTCAGCAATATTGGCCGCTCTTCCTCTATCACAAAACCTCACTGAGCTTCTGCCAAACTGCCAAGGGGGAAAAACAATCCGACTCTGTGTTCTCTGAGCTCTGCGTCTGATTTGATCCATCTATAATGTTGCAAATATGGAGTTTCATAGTGTTTGATCTATAAAAGTCAGATTTAAGAGGTTTAATGACATATGGGAGTTTAAACTGCTAGCCTACATTCTAACCCTTGTTTTACACAAACCCATGCTCTTTAGAATAGGGTTTTTGATTATTCCCACTATTTTCCCAATAAGTATAGCTGAAACCAATGTAAAGGCCACCCACTATGTATCACTGTAGCTCCACTTATAAGTATTTAATTAAGACACCATAAAACTGTATTGACAAATAATGTCTTGTACTGCACTCAGACACTTTAAGCTTTATAGAGTAGACAGTTTCTTTCTTTATGTGAAACATCTTTACCATGTTCCCATTCCAGTTTTTAAGTTAATGTTCATGAAATTGATTATCGTGTAGTACACTAGTGGATATTTTGCGTTCCCAATATTATCACAGGAGCCATTGTTGACATCTATCCACTAATGCCCCAGCTTAGATGATTTGTAAACTCCTTAGGATAAAGGCATGTAATAACACTCTGTTTATGGACAGGCATAATTCAGTGGTTAAATCATATTCTGTGCTTCTATCTGGAAGGTTGCAAAATATAGCGTTGTTTGCACCTAATGTTACCTAATCTATCAAAATCAGTTGATTCAGTGTAGCGTATCTAATGTCAGACTACAAATGTTCTGTAAGTCTAAATACTTCAGTCTAAAGCAATAGTTTGGTTTTAAAAAGATGGTGGTATAAATAGTTTAGTAAATAGTTAAGTTTTTCAACTCTACCAAGTGCTACCAAGCTCACACTGTTGGGTCCTTGTGCAAGACCCTTAATTCACAATTGCTAAAGTTTGGCATTGTACAGTAAGTTGCTTTGCGAAACAGCTTCTGATAAAAGACTAAACACAATTGTAAATCAGCAGTGTCAGTTCAAAGTTCAATTTGTTGGCTAGAGTTAGGGTCACCAGTTTGTCAAAAGTAGTGTATTGTATGATGTAGTATGGTGTTAATTCAGTTGCTCAGCTCAACCAAACAGAACAGCCAGATAATTAGCCCTCCACCAACCTTTACAGTTAGCACTATATATGTACTTGATATCCAACAAACTCGTGTGTGTGACAAAGTTGTGTACAGTCACTGCTAGTAAAGCAGACTGGCACAAATGTAACCAAAATCTTTCTTATTCTTCACTTTACTTTACATTATACACATTACTCATTACCTTTTCATGCATGCATGCTTAAGCCAATTCTGCTTCACAAGGGAGTCACTCCAGCACAGGAGATGTATACACTGGAACAATTTAGAGGATTCAGGCTGGCGCGCAATGAAATAAAAGTAGAAATTTTTTTTACATTCATTCAGGGACAAGTTGAAAAACACGATAAATAAACAGTGAAAATTTTGTGTCAAAATACAAAATATATCAAACGTGTTAGCTATGAACATATTACAAATACATGCTACCATGCCAATAGAAAATAGTCATACCCTGTATGTTACCTGTTTTTATAATCTGGAAAATAAAAAAAACAAACAAATCTCACATTCCATGGCTGTGTTTAGACATTTATTTTATATAATTGATTACTTATTTTGTTACATTTTGTATAGTAACATATCTGGTTTAAAAACTCAAAATGGAAACACTTGCATTTTATTACCATTCTGAGGAGAACTGAGACTTGAGACACATCACTAGTGAAATTGAGGCAACCTGGTAAATATGCACACTACCATTTGAAACCTATTTATAGGAACCACGACTAGATATTTTGGTGCCAGTAACCAGCAGGAACATGTCGCTCTATCGATTAGAGACAGTGGACCAGCATGGTGGTGCAGCAGTTAGCCTCACAGCTCCAGCATCCCCAGTTCAGTCCTGACCCTGGACTGTGTGGCATTTGCATGCCCCCAAGGTTAACTGATCAGGCTAAAGATAATAATAGGTTTTGATGTAACCTTGTGTCTGTTGTAAAAACCCATTTTTTGCGATAAGCGTTAAATAAACTGAATAAATGAACAAACAAACATCACTTTACTTTTACGAAATATAAATCACTGTTTTATTTTTCAAGCTATCTAATAGCTTTCCCCCTTCCCCCACAGTTTGGGTCTAAAATTAGATTATTCTCTGCCAAGCTGTTTTTATTTTTATATGTTTGTTTCCTTACTTTTGAGAAATTCTTTCTTTTAGCATAATGGTTGTGGCAAAGGCAAAGGGAAGTTTAGTGTAGTCTATAATGAGAAAAATTAACTTCAGATAGAGCAGGGTCAGGGTAATTAGTGACGGCACCTGTTCAGTAATTTAAACGTCTATTTTGTCTTCCCCTGCACATCACTGTGAAGTTTTTTTATTTATTGTTATTTCAGTTATGTTTATATACTGCAAATTTCTAGTTACCTGCTGAAGCTGCCCAAGTGTGCATCTCAAATCATTAAGCAAAGAAATTGAAGGTATAATGTCGAACATAAAACATAGCTAAAAAGGTACATTTTTATCAGTTAGCAGACACTCTTAACCAGAACGACAAATGGCACCTGGGCACAAGTAATAATGGTCTGAAGGTGTTTTTTTTTGTTTTAATGCAATATTGTTTTACTGAAGATCAAATTTAACACTATAGCACAGTTGTATAAGAAACCAGTGTGTAGAATTCCATTATGACTTACATTAGGAAATTATGCTAATTGCAATTGTAAATTCAATTAATGGTTATAAAACTATTTTAACTGGTAATGCTAATTAATTTAATGCTAAAATATTTATATGTAAAAACATTTTGATTAATGTAAAAAAAAAAAAAAAAAAAAAAAAAACACGTTGTAAACGTTTATATGTTATCAGTAAAACAAGGGGAGGGATGGAGGTGGAGATGCCAAGAGGTGGGCACCAAGTTCCAAGTTAGAACAGTGAAATTAAAACCATTGGAGCATGTTGCTAACAATTTTTTCACAGACATAAAGCCATTCATATTAATACAGATACAATTAATATAAAAGAACAAATACGACAGCAATGGCTGTTATTGTAAAATACATCGTTTTACCATAGTCGATGAGGCCATGAATGCTTAAAATTTGTTAACTACTTTGTTAGATACCACCATGCAACAAATATATAGTTATTTACCCCACCTTCCCACCCCCATCCAATGACCAATTTCTATCCACTCTTCATAGCTGCACTCAGGGCCTTGAATACCCAGTAGAAATCAGTCCAGTGATAAGGAGATACATTTTTGTCTTATTGCTGTTGAATTTGTGTTGATAACGTTGGCATTTCATTGTGTGGTAATAACGATACTTTGTGTTTGCATTACCACGGTCTTCTATCGTTATTTCAGAATGATGAGAATCCCTTAATATCAACATTAGATGAAGTAAGTTACTACACTGTTAGAGTTCAAAGTTTTAGTAGTATGTGTTACTGAGGGTAAAGAAAAACTCTAGAAGGCTCAGATTAGCCAGTAAAGTTAGTTGGCTAGATGGCTTTGCTACATATAAGATAGCTTGGTGCCATTTTGTATTGAATCTAGTAGTTAAGGAATCTACTAGTCAGGGTTACGTTTAAATGATACTTTTCTGCACAGTTTTCTTTAATCAAGTCTGAAAAAAAATAGTAAATGAAACTATAATAAATAATAAAAACACACGCGCTGGCATGTTGTCCTCTCCTATGTCTTGTTTAGACTATTTCTAAACAGCATTGATGAAACCTGTTTACAATAAAAGTGTAAGTGGCAGTGTTTTTTTGTTTTGGGTAACACTGCACTTTTTAAAATATGTACCAAGAGCCAAATCAAATACTTCCATAATAATGTTAAAAGCAACATAATAATCAGTGGTTAAAATAAATGTTATTTATAAACAGAAGCTGTTGTAAGTTCATTTATTGTAAAGTTTGAGGAAACTGGAAAGAAGTTATTAGTCAACATTAAGCCTAGTAATTACAAACATAAGTACTGTTAACTTAAAATAAGTTATATGAACATAGTTAAAGTTCTAAACTTAAAAGTCTGTTTTATAGCAGTGAGGAATTGTTGGAACAGTTGGAATAAGTTGGAACAATGAATAATCATTAGTAATGCAACTTGTTACATTAAATTTATCTTGGTTGTTAGAAATGTTGTCTTCAAGTTGAGTCTGCTTTTTAAAGCATAAGGTGAACTTTCGTTTACATTGTAGCTATCTTGACTGCAACTCTAAGTATTAGTATGGAAGTTGCCTATCTTTGTATATTCTTAACATTCTGTGCACTTCACCTTCCTATATTCAATGAAACTCTTAAATAAAGCAGCTTGAATTGTAAAAACTATTTTGTATGAAGAAACAAACAGTAATTTATTACAAACTTTGTGAACATCTAGGGTTTCTCACTCTTAACAGTGCTGAAAGACTTAATTTAATTAGTGGACAAATCGCACTGTGACTCACTTACCATACACATTTTCTTTCTTGTTTTCTCTGGTCTGCAAGTAAATTTTTTGGCTTATACTGATCGTCTGTCTGAATATGAAGTGGCTTTGAATGCTCGCTCCTCATACTTTGCGAATGCAATCACAAAAGCTGGAAAGAACAGCTGCTTTTCTTGTCCGTTAATATACCCCTTTGCCATCCATGTGAAACATTGATTGAGTTAACTGACTTATGTAATGCCTTGTTTTTTTTGATGACCAGTTGTCAACCATTTATCAGAATTTCCTGACTTTTTCTGTCCCCCTCTGAGGTTCTTCGTTCTCTGTCCTTTCTTTCTTTATCCTGTTTTGCTCTAGCGATCTCTAACAATCTCCAAGTCGTCATTTACATTTACATTCAAAGGCATTTATCAGACGCTCTTATCCAGAGCAACTTACAATTATTACAGATTTACAATCCAAGCAATTGTGGGTTAAAAGTCTTGCTTATCTTGCTTAAGGACCCAACTGTGGCACAGGTGGGATTTGAACCCTGGACCTTCTGGTCCTTAACTGCTAGGCTACCACAGTCCCAATCTCCACTTAACTCTATCCCCACCTATCACCTTCAGGTGGTTGGTTTAAATCTTATTTAACTGACAGGCGTCATTTTGTGAACATTGGGAATCATGTATCAAATACAATGCCTATCAATCAGGGTGTCCCTTAGGGTTCTGTGCTTGGGACCCCTGTTATTTATCATCTACATTCTCTCGCATGGTAATATTTTTCAGTATAGTTTTGCATTAAAACTTCATTGCTATGCTTATGATACTCAGGCCTATCTTAGTTGTAAACCCTTTGATGCTTTCTGTCCAAAAACTCTTTTACATGAACTGAACTCCTGGTGCAAATTTCTTAATATTAAAAACTCACAAAAGTGAATTTTCATTTGTTGGCACAAAGTCTGCTGTTCCTTTTTTAATGTGGTTATTCCTGTAAGTGGCATTTACATCAAACCCCCAGGTTCTGCACGCAATTTTTGTGTCCTTTGTGAATCTCTTCTGTCTTTTGAGCCCTAAATAAAATCTCTGTCTAAATCAGTACCTTGCAAATTGTTCAAAACTCGCTCTGCTTTTAACATGTACAAAAGCATATGATCATATACCTCTGGTCCTCAAACAGCTTCATAGCTGCCTATCAATGTAAGACTTCGAGTCTAAATTCTGCTTCTAACTTATTAGGCTCTTTATGGTCTAGCCCCTGTTTATTTATCAGATATTTATTTATCTATTTATTTATTTATTTATTTATTTAAGCATTAGCATTATCAGTATCAGCATTTTTCTACCTTGTCTCCTGTTGTTTCTATATAATGTATCTTTCTGATTCTGATGCGTCCTTGGATGTTATGAAAAGTGCTCTATAAGTGTGAATTAATTGTATAATTAATAATATTTATTTATTTTTTTTTTTATATTTGAGCAGCACGGTGAATGGGCAGGTAGCGCCGCTGCATCACAGCAAAAAGGTCCTGGGTTCCATTCCAGGGTGGAGCGGCCTGGGTCCTCTCTGTGTGTACAAACTGGATTCCAAAAAAATTCCAAAATGTCTGAGCTTGTGGAGCTTGATCCTCTTACCATCTTGGCTTCTGAGAGAGACTGACACTCTGAGAAGCTCTTTTTATACCCAACCATGCTGTCAATTGACCTAATTAGTGTTAATTGATCTTCCAGCTGTCCTTTATATGCTCAATTTCCTTTTTCCAGCCTCTTATTGCTACTTGTCCCAACTTTTTTGAGATTTGTTGACACTGTGTAATTCTAAAGCAACATATTTTTCCTTTAAAATGTATTTACAAAATTACATTATTTATAAAAATAACATTTACACAGATTAAACTTTTGATCTGTTATCTATGTTGAATCTATTATGTATAAAATATTGACATTTGCCATCTCCACATCATTGCATTCAGTTTTTATTCACAATTTCTTTAGTGTCCCAACTTTTTTGAAATCCACTTTGTAGTTTGCATGTCCTCCTAGTGTCTACATGGGTTTACTCCGGGTTTCCTCTGGTTTCCGGTTTCCTCCCACAGTCCAAAGACATGCGTGTTAGGTTAATTGGTGTCTCTAAAGTAACCCTTAGTTGTCACTTGACTGTTGTCACATGACTGTGTGCATGACTCCCTATGACGGATTGGCATCCTATCTAGGGTTGGTCCTGCACTTGCACTCAGAGTTGCTGGGTGGGCACCATCTGGCCCATTACCCTAAGTAGATTAAGCTATAATGATAATGTATGGATGGATGGATAATTAATATTTATAAAGATATAGTGTACCTTTTATGTATTTATTTATTTTTTGCAAGAAATAGAAAGTAGCAAACTGTGCAAAAAGTAGATCTGAATGCATTTAATTGAAAGGAAACATCTTTGACAACATTATTATATTCTTACATATTTTTAATAAAACATTTACCTTTTTAGCCAGTCTTTTGCTCAGAAGAGTCAGAACTATGGTTACTAACACCAGCAGCACTTTAAGAGCTTGTCAGAAAATGTGTGTGCATTTTCTTTTGCTTTGTCTGTAAACATGAATATTCAATCGATAGTTCAGAATTACTTGTATGTGTCCTGAGGAAGTGTTGGTTCTGGAATGTAGATGTTTTATAACTGCAAGGGCAAAAATGGCCCCAAGAAATTATTTGTATTCGTGTGGTGCACAGCTTTCTTGTAACTATGTAAAAAACACAAGCAAAATATGTATTTTTTTACATGGTTTGGTAACTTTATGAAGCCATCATAATTATAAAGTAAAATTTCAATGAAAACAGAAGATAATTTAGGTTTTTTCTCTACTGGTAAGCATAGTGATGTGTCATTTTTGATCTTTGAGACAGCACAGTGGCAAGATCATGGTTAAGATTTCCCATTTGTGCAAATACAAAGAACAGAGTTATCTCGTCAATCAATTAGGGAGTGAAACATAAATAATGAAGTGAAGTGACAATAAAAACAGAAATGAAACAGAAATGAGAAGGCTATGTATTAAATTGACACATACAAAATATTAAGCAATGTTAATCACTTACTTGCCATACTTATATCAATTCAGGTTTCCAGTGGTACTGGTACATAACCACAGCACAAGACACACAGATACTCACATGGTGACACTGAACAAGTGGTAGTTGACCTGACACATGTTTCCATAGTTGTGAGACAACAGCACTAAAACTGTAAAAGTGTGATGCCCATCAGAGCAAATTACTGATTTCACTTTTCAGATGAAAATAATGGTATAAATGGCCTGTACTGTTGCCACAGTATATTCACTCTTTTGTAGGAGGTGAATTGCTTTTTCCCCTTTATATTATACTGGGTGATGAAGTGAATAGGTGATGACAGAAGTTTGTAATTAGGAAAATTCAATGGTTGGTCTGTGTGATAGCAGATGGAAGTAGAGGTTGATTTCAGGAGTAAGTCAGTACATTCATATGTGAGCTTTGAGACTTGTTCTTGCCATCATGCTGCTGTGTGTGGAATAGAAACTGTTGGATAACATGCGTTTTGGTTTTTCATGCCTTTGGGTCCATGACTCCCAAAACTGCACCTGAAAGCAGTGTGGTGGTGCTCGCTGATGATGACATAACATTCTTGTGGATATTAAATAATGATAAGTCATGGCTCATAGCTGGTATTCAAAAGTATCTAATGGAGTTAAGGTCAGAATTAAGCCACCCATGTTCTCAATTAAAACATTATACTTTGCTTCAGGAAGTCAGGGCAGAAAGTGACTTGTGAAGGTGAAAGCCAAAATTGTTATGTTGAGAGCCACTGAAGTTGTACAATGTACTATAGTGCCACTGACTATCAGGTTTTCATGCATTTATACATTTTAGCAGTGTGTGTAGCTGAAATATCATATATAACGAATTATAGGGTCATCTACAAACCAATGGCCATATGGTGTATGACAAGCTGTTTTACAGTGAATATGATTTTTTTTTTAAATAGAGCTCTGTTTTCAGAAGCTGTCCTGTCTGGTACGTAAACCACGAGCTAAAGAATAAAATCCCTAATCAAACACATCAGTTTGTTCGGGATTCAATGTACAGTGTTTGCTTGTCATGCAGTGTCTATGAAAAAAATCTAAACACAGTGTGTCGCTTAGTGACGAGTGACATTGTGAGGGCACAACCCTGTCCATATGCATTACTGAAAAATGTCAGGTGTGCCCATAGGTTTGCATTGTTAGTGTGTAAACAAGGCTGTCACTGAGTGTGGTCAGCTGCTCCCACTGCATTAAAACATGGAATAATTACCCAAACAAGTCAAGACAATTTTAGTAATAATGGAAATGGTATTGGCATATCTTTCCTACGCATCTCCAAATGGTTTCTGTCTGCTTTGTATGGCACATTACTGTGTTTGGGAACTGAGGATAATGTGTATTTGAGATTTGTGATTTTAAATAATTTCCCAGTGATATATTGATATGTGGCATAAATTATCTGAATGCCATGCATGGGCACTATTGATCTATCACAGACCATGCCCCTTAGATGATGAAAAGGAATTCTGAAACTCAGAGACTTTTCACCCACAGTCCAAAGACATGTGCATTAAGTTAATAGATTACTCTAAATTGGCATTGACTTGTGTGTGTGTGTATATATATATATATATATATATGTATCCGGTTGTGGGGCATCCTTAATACATGGCCCAGCCAACGTAGTTGGTGCTGTGTGACTGTGGTCTCAATGCTCCTGCAGCCTGTTCTCCTAAGGATCTCACTGTGTGGCACTCGATCATGCCAGGTGATTCCCAGGATTCGCTGAAGACAGCGGATGTGAAATTGCTCCAAGGTTTTGATGTGACGACTGTAGGTAACAATGGCTTCAGAGCTGTACAGGAGCGTGGTGATGCAGACTGCTTGATACACACCAATTTTTGTGTTCAGATGATTTTTATTCTGGAAAACTCTATACCTGAGTCTCCCAAATGCAGCTGATGCTTGCTTGACTCTATTTTGAACTTCATTGTCAATGGTGTTTCATCAGAAAAAACACTCCCAAGGTATCTGAACGATGGAACGACTGACAGTGGTTTCCCTGCAATAGCAAAGATGGGTGGTGTAGTTGGCATTCCATTGGCAGATTACCTCTGTTTTGTTGATGTTGATAGTGAGCCCCATCCTGCCGTATGCCCTAACTGCTGCATTGAGGACAGACTGGAGGTCTTG
>JAUZST010006023.1:0-15142 GCA_034779995.1 Parotocinclus haroldoi
TGGCAGCATCATGCTATGGGGGTGTTTTTCAGCTGCAGGGACAGGACAACTGGTTGCAATTGAAGGAAAGATGAATGTGGCCAAGTAAGACATACCCTGGAAGAAAACCAGTGTTCAGGACCTCAGATTTCAGGTTCACCTTCTAACAAGACAATGACCCTAAGCACACAGCTAAAATAACAAACGAGTGGCTTCAGAACAACTCTGTGACCATCATTGACTGACCCACCCAGAGCCCTGACCTAAACCCAGTTGAGAGATCTGAAAATGGCTGTCTACCAACGTTTAACATCAAACCCGATGGAACTGGAGAGGATCTGCAAGGAAGAATGGCAGAGAATCCCCAAATCAAGGTGTGAAGAACTTGTTGCATCATTCCCAAGAAGTCTCATGACTGTACTAGCTCAAAAGGGAGCTTCTACTAAATACTGAGCAAATGATCTGAATACTTATAACCATGTGATATTGCAGTTTTTCGTTTTTTAATAAATTTGCAAATATTTCTACGTCTGGTTTTTTTCTGTCAAAATGGGATGCTGAGTTTACATTTAATGAGAAATAAAATCAACTTTTTATTTTAGAAAATGGCTGCAATGAAACAAAGAGTGATGCATTTAAAGGGGTCTGAATACTTTCCGTATCCACTGTATATAATGAATATATGCATGTCACTGCCGTACATTAAACAACATGTAGCCATGCTATTGAAAGAAATCAGACAAATGGCACAAACGGACTGCGTTTCCCTTTATAATGTTACTACAATGCATGTAAACCCTTTGGTTGAATTATTGCCTGAAAACTGGTTTGTGCAGTTGTGAAGTAAGTAGTGATGCAACAAAATGAAAATTCCTGGCTGTAATTAGCATACATTGGACTATAAACAAGAACTGAATGCCAAATAATGTAGCCATAGTAGTACTAATGTTTATAGCATTGTATGAATTAAAAGCAGTAATTCATTACTGCATAAGTAAGGAATACTTGTTAAATAGATCATGACATGATTATGAATAAAAATATACAGAATATCTAGTTAATTTTCCCACACCATTTTGGAATCACTAACATTTTGTTTTTATTAATTTTGTAAATTATACTCGTAAGAAACATGCTGTGTGTGAATTTCTCAGGATTTTATCTTCTCTGTCATTGCCTGATATTTCTGTTAAACCATGTGGTCCCTTAATGCTGACATGCCTTTTAAAGTTTAGAAGAGTTTAGTGTTGTGTATAGTTTCCGTTTTTATATGTTTTTATTATGCTTGTTGATTCCTAAATGGTTAGAAATGTGCCAAATCTCTCTGTATATTTTAATCAGCTTCAAAATGATTCATTTTTACACTGAGATTTTTTTCGTCCCATTTAAACCTATTATAAGAAATGCTTAATGTGGCTTAATGTACTAAAGTAGTCATTTAGGAACATGCTACTAGTTAACATGTTGTCCAAAGGAAAGTAAGTTTGATTCAAAGTGTTTTTAAATTATGCATTTTACTTTGAAAAAAAATACGAAAAATACATTCTGATATTAAACTGTATAAATATAACTGAAACTATTTGTAAAATCATATTTTACTATGGTCTGTTGAGCAGGACAGTCATTTTTGTTGGAATGCCCATTTTGGTAATTGATATTCTACTTTTATTTTATATGGGTAAATTAGCTCAATGTTCCTTTATGGTGAAGTAGCACAGTTAGTGAACCCTGGTTCTTTAGCAGACAGAGAGGTGAGAATATGCAGGCCATTTGTACCTTTCTTGCTTTCTTTCTCTCATTTAAAATTGTGTTTCTGGTGTATTAAATTACAGCATTTAAATGTTCTCTAGCAATAATTTATGACTAGCATGTAGCAGGTAGCATGACTGGAATAGCTATCTATTGGTTTCAGGATGGTTTCCCTTATGTTATTTTGTAAAACAGCATATTTCAACTCTTGAAGCAGTGGACAAACGGGTTTTAAATAAATAGCTGAAGACTGTGTGAATGTAGTGCAATGTTCCTTGTTTGTGATAAGGCAGTTCCAGATCTTGGCTAAGACAAAAAGCAAATCAGTGTGACCTTTGTATTGCACAATATATTGTGCAAGTGTTTTTCTTTGAGACTGTGTCAAGCAACTGACACAACTTACTTTGTGCTCTTCCGTAGGCTGTCATTTTCTTGTAATAGTGGCATAAAGATAAAGATTTTGAAAACAGCATCGACCCACTGTATATACGGAAATTGACAAAAAACAACAAAGACAAAAAGGCAGAAGGCAAAAGCTGAAGCCAGCAAGAAAACAGAGCCAGTCACAAGCTACCACAAAGATGGCTTAGAAATTGTAATTTGTCTCAATTCAAGTGCGTGGCTGTAAAGGGCTTGGTGTTAGTATGTTCCTATACATTACATTTTGTTGTAGATGGGTGTATTTTACAGTACCTTAACTATGCTTTTAATGGTTGAGTAAAAATAATAACTAGCCAACTATTGAAAATGATGGTTAACAGTAATATGGTTACATTTTACTTTTTCTATGTATATGGCATGAAGGATCTTGTACCACTTACTATGGGTTTTTCCATTTACATGCCCATTTTCCCCTAAGTGTGTTGGTGGGTTTGGAGTGGTAATGTTGAGGCTTTTGTACTCTCACTGGAACATCACATTGATCTGATGGAAAGGGTTGTGTCTTGCCTTTTATGCTAGGCCAGTATTAAAAACTTGCCTAATGCAAATGTTTCCACCATTTCCTGGAGGCCAGTGCTTAAATAATTGCTGTAGGTTGTTGGGTTATCTATGTGAATTTGTTTCAAGACTAGAACAAAGTTTATTAACAGTGGGGTAGATATGAGAACGAAATATCACTGTTTACCAACTTTTTTCCTTATTCTTTGTATGTTGTACTCATCCACATATTACTTTTTACTGATAAACACAGTTGATACACAGATATCCCTCATTCTGTAATATGGATCGAGTAAGGGAATAACAGTAGCCATGATTCCATTATTTCCGGTGGGGAAATCATTTCCTCATTCCTGCGTAATCAAATGGTGCAAGGGACTTTGTGATTCACTGAGATACCCGTCTTGATCCCAACCTCAGACTCCTTGTCTCTGGGTAGTATGAATGTTCTCCTCATGTCTGCATGAGTTTTCTGCAGGTTCTCTGGTTTCTTCCCATGCTTCAAAGACAAGCCTTAGGTTATTTTGCCACTTTAAATTGCCAGAAGATATCCTGACAGGTGCAGTTTGTTCCTATCATGGTTAAAGCTGTTTTTTGATATGGCTTAAATATATAAATCATAATGAAACTTTCCCACCCCCAAACAGTTCAAGATAAAGCAAACAATCACCACAACAAAATTAGAGTATAATCAACCACTGAGTAAAATAAGAGATTACTTCTCTTAGAGGGAAAACGGCTAGCTTCTACCTGAATCTGTGCTGAAATAATAAATTTAAGCATTTAAGAGTTCAGAGTTGGGATATTTTACCTGGCGATCGATGTCATACTCAGCTAAGCGGCTTGGCAAGTTCAAAATATTGTTCTAATGCTGCAAAATACTAAAATAGGTCAGAATTAAAAAAAAATTACACACACACACATATATATTAGGGGTGAAATGATACACAAATTTCACAATACGATACATATTGCTGTTTATGCTCCAAGATATGATACATTTTCGATACAACATGGAAAGAGAAAATGATTTTAATTTCTCTTTTATTTTTTGATGTAGAGGCCAGAGAGGCCAATGCAAATTCAATTTTTGGAAAGGATGACAAGTACTATAACTTTTCATAGAAATGAGTGCGAGATGGAATTTTATAACGAGGCTCAATTTCCCCCAGCAAATTGCGGAATCCAGGAACATCTACAACAGAGTAGAGCTACAAATCAGAAGCTATAAGCTTCCCTATGGCGCGAGTAATTTGCCCGTTCACTAACGGCACTTAGCGTCTGCTTAAACGCTGTCGGGAGAAACAGCTGCTGTGACTCGTGTTTTCTCTTTGCTCCGGTAAGTGTCAGGGTGGAGGGTATCTCGGCAAATGAGTTTGCATATTGGAAGTATTAGCACCGATGTTTGATACTCGCGTTGAGCAAAGTTTACACACAGTTACCGTTTTGTCCACCATTCTTTGCCCGGCATTGTGGTAACATACTGGGAAACCAAAATATTCCCACACAGGAGATGGATGTGAGGGTGATTTTGGTTGTTCCAGCTCAGTTTTGCTCTCTCGGCTAGCCATTTCACAGTCAGCTAATCATCCAGCAGGCTAACCAAAACAATGACGTTTTTCATTGTTCATTATACACCATGCCACTAGATGCCACATGAAACTACAGTACGCCTCAGAACTCTCTTCTGCTCTGTAGATGGCTGCAGCTCTATAGCGCGGGTTGAGAAATGATGCAGCAAATAATAATAAAAAAAATCTTAACGTATTTGATTCACAGCTCGTATCGTATCGAAAGTCCCGTATCGAAAAAAATGAATATTGCTATGTGTATCGTGACACCCTATCGTGACGTGACACAATACTTATATTATACATATATATATATAACTAGCTAGTTTAGCTGCATTTTACCAAAAGAAAGGTCACAGGTAGAGCATACTGGGACTGGTAATTTTAATTATATAATTGTTATATATTGGATATTATTATTATTAGATAATTATAATTATTATAATACAACTCTCACATAGGCTAGGTTGGGTATCACACCATGCTCACCACTGTGCTACCCATAGAATTACATAAAATCTTATTATACATTATTATGAAGACAATATTTGTAGACAGCTAAACTTGTTCATGATATTTTTGCTTTCTACTAACATGGTCTGTGTTACACTGATTACATAAATGAGGGGATATTTCAAAATGAATATGGAGCAATTTAAAAAAGAAGCATTTGATTTTATTTCATTAAACAAGATCATTAGAAAAGCAACTCGAAGAAAGTTGTTCGATTACGCAAATGAGATGCAAACACAATTATTGGGGGAATGGACAGGAGCAGTTCTTGACAGATCCTCTGCCATTCTTGCTCTTGGACAACTTTCAGCTCAAAAAGTGGTATGCGAGGCTTTGAATGGTTTGCAAGTCATTTTCCCAGTTAATGGCAAACATGTTTAATGGGATTCAGTTCTGGAAAATGTGATTCCTGCCTCCTGAAGCATGTTGTTGATGTGATATGTGCATGGTGGGGCCTTGCATTATTGTCCATAAAAAGAAAGTTGTTTCCAACGGTTGCAGCATAGGGTACCACTATAGGTCATAATCTCGGTATATTACAGCAGCCAGCCATCCATTTCTGATGACATGGAGCTTGGTACAAATTATGATTCCATCACCACCAAAGGGGAGTCCCTTTGTCCCATGAAACATGTTCCAACTGCTGTTGCCACTCTTGTATGTGTTTGACCAGCTTTAGGACCATCCTATGGCTTACCATCGTATTCAGGCAAATTGTGTTGCAAAGGCATCGCAAGGGCTGGGAAATTGCAGGATGTGCCCTTTCCAGATCAGGGAACATTCAGATACTCTAGTATTTTCAGCCTATTATATAGTGCATTTTCACCAGTTAAATTAAAAGTGGTTTTTGCATCTCTTTTGCATTATAGAACACCTTTCTTTGACCACGTTTGCTTTTCTGATGTTCATGTTTAATAATAAAAATCAAATGCTTCTTTTTTGCATTCATTTTGAAATATTCCCTAATTTCTGTGAGCAGTATATTTTTGTGGTGTAGGTTTTATTAATAACTCAGTTACTTTTTTTATTGTGTTCAGTTGCAAATTAGTATAAATGCATCAAGGAAAAATTATATGCCTCATGAACCAGCATAAAATATTCATGAGATGACAATTATGCCTGATTGCTCACCAAAGCATGTGTGCATACTGAGACTGCTGTACTGAATTTTAACTTTTTTTAAATCTATGTTTTATAGTAAACTGTACTCAGCAGTTCTTCAAAGCTAACAGAAATTAATGTTTTAACTATTATTAATTACCACCCATTGTTTTTTGTGTGACTGCTATATGATCTCAGGCTAAGTGAACTAATACATTTGCTGTTTAGTGCATTTTGGTTTATACAAATGTCAATGATTGTGATCTAGTGATTGTGATCTTCACCTTGAAACATGACATTTAAGTGTAATAAATGAAATAGATCCAGCTGCTGCAGTATGCAGGTCCTAAGTTCCTGGGTCTAAATCTTGAATGGGTCTTGCATTGTGAATGTTGTGTGGTGAACTTATGGAACCCTTGGCTGGATTGATGCCATGTCCAGAGTGTATGACTGCCCATCGAAATCCTGGCCCAGTCCCTCCATGATGCATCACTGATTTTTTTGTGGAGTTACATTGTGCGGGAGCGGGAGACAGACAGAGACAGACTACCTTGCTGGGGCGTGTGCTCACTTACTCATTAACTTGTTTGGGCTAGGGACTGTATTAAATCACTTGATGTGTTTAGATACTTTTTTGTGCAAGTTACTCTTGTGTTTATGTGCGACTTGACCCTGCACAGGGTCGTAACAGTACATTGCTGTATTTTTTGTAAATATTGGAAATTTCCATAAATAAATGCTGTGCTGATGGCAGCGTTCCACTTGTGTTTTCATCGGCATGTCTGACTTATTTATGCATTGTTTGCATGCTGTTTCTTTATGAAAATACTTTTTAGATTGCCACATCTATGCCACTTTACAGTAGCATTCAAATACTGTTACTATGGTAATGTCTGGTGAACGTCCTGTTTCACTGAATGTGATGTGGTTGCTAAATGGTACATACATGTATACAAATAGTCTGATGTTCAACTCAGGCCAAATTTGTCAGTAGGCTGTTTGTGTACTGCACGGCACAATGTATTATCCCCTGCAAATGCATTTTGAACATGCATTGATTGTCTTCCTTTTTTACTTGCATTCTTTTTCATTTGAGCATTTAAAAATGTCTGTTTACTAACATACATAAACACTGTTTTATATGCCTGTTTTAATATAAAAATCAATTGTTATATTTGATGTATGCCTGTGTGTGTGTGTGTGTGTGTGTGTGTGTGTGTGTGTGTGTGTGTGTGTGTGTGTGTGTGTGTTTTCTGTTTGACTCAGGCCTCTGTACGTGACAGTTGTGTATCAGGGCAAGTACTCTCATTGTATGAGGATTGGTGTGGCCGTGCCCCTCAATAGCACTGTCTCCAGACTCCGAGATGCAGTATCACGTGAGACTAAGATTCCTCCAGACCAGGTTTTACACTTCTTACTTCACTTATCTTTCTGTTTTCATGAGCATTTTGATCTTTTCCCCACATTTTAACATTATAATCTAACTCTTGTCAATGGCAAACCATCAGGGCCTTTTAGACCTTCGGATAAACAGGGAGATTAAATACAGTAAAGAGTAGTTTGAATTATTTATTTGAACTTTATGAATTTAATCACCCCATCTGTTTTCCTTCCGGGTATGGGTATGTAATAATGCCAGTTGTTATAATAGTGAAGTGACAACTCTGTCTATTGTTCAGATTTGGATTTTGAAGGCTTGAGACCACCTTTGGGCTTCTTCACGTCCAAGATGCGTTTTGGTGAAAATTATGGAATACAATTTTTCCGAGATCAGAGATCTAATTTGGACTAAATTAAACTACCAAATTACGGATGTCACCAAGAATCATAACATATGAGCATTTTGTGATTAATTAGTAAGACCAGTAAAGACCATGTTTCCTTTTACAGTTCAGTTTTTGAGTTGATGTCTTAAAAAATGTGATAATATTAGCAAGCTCAAAAATCAAATGTATCCTACTAATTTCTTAAATAAAGGAGTACACTATGGGTCTATATGGTGACTAAACGATAGCCTAAATTTACAAAATGTCATTGTTTGCTCTAAATTTACAGTGGGAGTGTAGTACTGACCAAAATGATGTAATCTAGATCCTGTTGTGAATGCTTATTGGTGCTGATCGTAAATAACAAACGAAAAATAAATAAACAAATAAGTGAAATCATACTTTCTCTGCCACATATTCTCTGTGCAGTTCTTGATATACAGCCGTTTAGCTAAATGTACTGGGAATTGTCACAGAGCATTTTACAAACCCCTTTGGTACCCTTTAGTACCAAACCAGTTTGGTTGCTGTGTTAATTAAAAAAAAATCACATTTCAGAGTAGGCATATTATATACGCATGTATACCAATAAAAATGCAAAAATATCAAGTATGGCTTCTAAATGGGTTGAGCAGCTAACTACTGTGCTCCTTGTTCCCTGAATTCCTATCATTAAATGATACACTGCTCAAAAAATTAGGGGATATTTTCACACACCGTTCTAGAGCCCAGACCTGTAAAACAGTATTGCTAAAGCAACAACCATGACAGAAGCAGTGTTTTACACTGTTCCTGATTGTATTGTAGCATAATGGGATTCCGTACACTGTACAGTGCAGTTTCTTATGGAAATGCATTTCATTGTACATTAGGAAGTAGATGGTTCAAGTTTCAGCACTGCCAAATTGCCACTGTGGGCTCTTGTGGAAGACATTTACCCCCCAGTTGCTTGGATTGTACAATGTATGGCTATAGTAGTTGCTCTGGATAATGGTGTCTGCTCAGTGTTGTAAATGCAAATAATTTTATTAAATCTGTTTATCTCATCTTGGAAGTTTGTCCTGACTGAGATGTACTATGACGGTTTCCATCGCTCTTTCTGTGATGATGACGAAGATCTTGATATCATTCAAGAAAGCGATTCCATCTTCGCCTTTGAAACCCCCGAGACATTCAAGTTAGAAAGTCTACGCAATAAGAGAGGTAGTGTTTATACGTTTTATATTCATTCTTTAATGAATTCATGTTATTAGGGCTTCTTGGTGCCTAACAGCAGCACAAGGCTAGAGCCAACTCTAGATACACACCAACACACCTACACAAACACGAACACACATGCAATGTCACTCAGTCATACTCGTCTTTTTAAACTGGAGTACTTTGAGGAAACTGCATTACATGTTAGATACATTGTACTTTTACCGGCCACTTTATTAGGTACACCTGCTTGCTTTTGCACATCATATCAGTTTTGCTTTCCGTATAGAAGCACTTTGCAGTTCTGCAACTCCAGCTTGTAGTCTGTCTGGTTCTACCTTTGTTAGGCCCATTTACTCTGTTCTCTACTGGACCAGCAAATATCTGGTCCTATTTGGATCGTGGATCATTCTTAACACGGCAGTAACACTGACTTGAGGATATTGGTGTTAGTGTGTGTGTTTAGCAACAGCAGTCCTACTTGAGTTTTAAAACACTGTTCACTCACTGTCTGACTCACATTAATAGAGATAGCCACCGTATGGCTCCACTTTGTAGATGTAAAGTCAGAGACAGTAGTTCATCTGCTGTTACACAGTGTGTGTTCGTCATCCTGAGATGCTGAGAATGATCCAGCACCCAAACAGTGCCTAATTTGTGCTGGTTCTCTGGGGGTCCTGATCATTAGAGAGCAGAGTAAAGGAACAACAAAATATAGAGGGAAACAGAGGGACTACAGTCTGTAATTGTAGAACTACAATGTACTTTTATATGTTAAGTGAAATGGACAAAATGGACAGTGAGTGTAGGAACAAGGAGGGAAACCTAATAAAGTAATTGGTGCAATTATATTTTGATAGCTATGCCGAATTAGAGCTTATATATGTGGCCAGTTTATTGTGTTTTACGCTGTTTGCATTTGCAGGGAGCCTTCTCGCAAATCTTAATCAGAACAACCTTAAATATGGCAACGACAGCACTCGGACGCCATCTTTCATGCAAGGCGCGATGAATCCGGCATCGCCCAATAAAAACACAGGATCTGACAAGATGATCCTGCTGATTTGCAACAGAGCCTGCATCGGCCATCAAGCTAGGAGGTAACGAACATCATTTGGGTTGTGTCTTAATCTTAGCCTTAGTGCAAGGAATGGTAGAGCTTGGTAGATTTGCTGTCGCAAAGTTGATGGTCATGTCTTAATTGGAGATGCAGTACTGTGCAAAAGTCTCAGCCCACTATTAGTTAGTTATACACTTGTTTTAACAATGCTATAATGAACATATTAATTATTTATCAGTGTTTTTAATAGAGACAAATAGAAATACAGTAAATTGTATGCAGTATTTTAAAAAATGAGAAAAAAGGCTACATTGGCAAGTATTTAGTGTGACCTCCACTTAGGCTTCAGCAACAGTAGCATCTGGCAGCATTATCGGGATGCCAAGTTATTTATTCTACAGTCAGTAGCTTGATCAGGAATGGCCTTTTTGGAAGGCCAAAACCCAAAAACACTGTTGCAGAAGGGGAACACATTGGAATTGTGATCAGTTTGGAATAAAGATCAGTGGAAAAGAGTGACAAAATCAAGTTTGAAATGTTGGGGTCCATCAACATTTGTTGTTTAAGAAACAGTATTTAAATAACTTTCTAATCGTGACCCAAGACATTTGCACAGTACTGTACATTTTGGACATGTACAGAAATATGGGAATGTGCTTTAAGTTTTGATATGTCTAGGTATTTAAGAGAACATCTTTAACCTAATCCTAGGTTTGGTCTTCCCTTCGTACTGTACATGGAGCGCACTGTGACCTGGGATGTGCTTCAAAAGACTATTCTTGAGAAGATGCATCACCTGCTAAGACAAGGAGTTTACATTCAGGTCAGTTCATGGCGCAAATAACATATAGATATGCCATTGTTTCTGCAGTGGTATAATGACTGTATTGAAGTGTCTTTATAATGAGGAAATACAGGAAATTTGTATGCAGTATTGCAGTATAGCTTCTGTATGCTACAGTACTGAGTATTTAGTGTGACCTCCTCGCTTGAGAAATAGCAACATCTGACAGCTTCATCGGGAGGTCAAGTTGATCTTTTTTCTGTCAAAAATAGCTTGGTCAAGAATGGTCTGTTTGAAAATCATGAAGCCAAAAAGAAGCCAACTACTATTTTTGAAGGGGTAAGAGGGTGAAAAGGCTAATATGTGCTAAAGCTCAGAAATAGTAAAATAAAGATGCAAACTATTTTCCAAATCCAAATTTATAATTTGTGGGTCCTTCCACTGATAATATATGTGGTCATGTGAAACAACAAATCTAATGGTGGCCTAAGAATTTTGAACAATACTGTGCAATACACTGTAACTGACTGTATGGTTTGGTAGCATAGTTTCACCCATGTTTTATAAACTGTCTTGTTTTCCTTCACAAATTACATGTTACATGGCCTGAATCATGTTTTTGAAACCATAGCTAATAGTTTTACCATCACTGATAGTACTGGTCATATTAACTATATGAATGCTAAAGACATTGTGAAATGCAAGACTAAAGCTCATTGTTGCTAACAGCAATGTTATTTAGGCAAAAACAAGGCTTTTTAATGCATGGTGACAATACTGGTGCTAACATCAATGGATATGGATAACCTCAAGTATCATCAAGGGTCTAATGGATATTTAAACATTTCACTGAATTTAACATTTTACTATTTATTGTTTTTGGTGTGAAAATTGAAGCTTATTTATTTGAGTTGAGTGTTGATTTGGCTACAGTATGAAAATCTGGTGGGTTTATTTTAGGTGGGACCCTTTAGTCTGCGAGTGGTTGGTGTGGTGGGAATCACATACTTACTACCACAGGAGGAATTTCCGCTGTGCCACCCTACCGTGGAAAGGTTGGTTTTCCTGTTCTAAAAAGAATACTGTGGTCTTGATTTCAGTTGACAAAAACTGCAGCATTTTCAGCCTAACCTTAAACCAATGAATCTATGTACAACCTCGTAATTACCAACAAGACCGCAGTGAATCCTCTCCTATAATGGTTGGTGAGATTTATAGAGTACAGAGTAAGGAATCGGAGACGCTTTAAGTCCTGTCTAGTGGATCCTCTTGCTTGGTTCTGGAATGCTCTTCAGCTCTTAGATAGAAACAGCCATACCAAAAGCTTAATTCTGTGGTCATTAGACACTTCTGTGTGATTGTTATATATTTTTTGTTAAGTATGCAACTGAGTTGGGTAAGGCAGCCAGAATTTTTATGGTAATTCATAAAGGCCATGATGGCATGATTTCTGGTGAGGTTTCTTGAGTAGCTGTAATTTTTGTTTGCGCCAAACCCAAAACTGAACCTTCTATTTATTTCTCATCTGACCATAGAAACCTGTTAACCTACTTTCTTCTGTCTGGTTTATTGGCATGGGTGTCTAAGCATGTGGTGTCTAATTTGCTGACTTGAAATCTCAAACGATTATCCTTGTAAAAGTGTTTCTGTCTTTGACCACCCTCTTCACTGTGTGTGGAGGCAAACAACTACTAGGCTGCCTTCAAGGCTGCCAAAACTTCTGCTTCTGACAGTAGCATTCATATGAATGAATTCTTTGAAATATTAATGATTCCTACTGTAAGCTAATCAGATTGTTCACACATTGTATTTGCCGTAATTATGTACTGCTTCAAAAGCATGTTGACGATAAAACAATACACATTTGTTTACATTTTATTTAGTGTTATATTGTAGTCTGGAAAAGACTACAGAAACCCTATTCTGGTTCTCTAACCTTCTCGGTCTCTTGCAGAGCTTATAAATCCTGTGGGCCAGGGGGACCACCTCACATCAAAATCGTGGTGGAATGGGACAAAGAGACCAAGGATTAGTGAGTACAGCCTTGAACAGCAACTGCTGCTAGCCTGACATGAATTGTAGCCCCAAACTGCAGTTTATCCCCATCTTTAAGTGTTTCTTCCTTATGGCTGGTTGTTCTTTTTTTTCAAGAGTACATGGTGCTGTTCTTGTTTTGATTGATTACTGTAATAATCCCATTGTGTTTATCATACCTGTTTTGTAGGCAGATGGCTCATGTACATGAACTGCACACAAGTTACCTCTTTGTACCATTTAATCAATGCCTGCTTTGATGGGCAAGGTTTGAAAAAAAATACAACAGTAGAAACAAATTTGTCTTTAAGGCGTGGGTGATATGGCCTAAAAATAATATCACAATATTCTGATATTTTGTACCAAAACAACCTCCACACTACCAAAGTCGCTCCCCTTTTAGGGACAAACTCCTCCACCGCAGATCCACTTTACCCGTTATCTGTTGCCCTGCTTATGAGCCACGTAATGGATGTACTTTTAATGAATTACGTAAAGATGTCGGAATATCGCAATATGGATGTTTTATATTGCGTACATGATTCTACTGGTATTATCGCGAACGATACGATATGCCACACCCCTACAGTCTTGTATACATCTAATTCACATCTGAATGACAGAAAACTAGTACAGTAGTACTTTGGTTCTCGTTGTTAATTCATTCCTGAAGGCTTGGCGAGTACCAAGCAAATTTATCCCATAAGGAATAAAGTAAATGTACTGAATCTGTTCCAGAACCCCAGAAGATCCACACTGTGTAAGCCATAATACATGGACGCACCCATAAATAATGTACAAAATTAGAAATGTTGGCTTGCTAAATGCTAAAATTGGCATAAGAGGGGTAATGCCCAAGCACACACAGTAAGGGTTTTCCAGAATGTCTCCTCCAGTTTGCAACAATTTCTTGGCATCACTACCATATTTATTAACAATCAAGCATTTATGGGAGCAGCGTGTTCTTCATCTTCAGCAAGCTTTGAGTGTGGACGATCTACAGGCCTAGCTGTGGGCAAATGTGTCATAGACACACGTCTAGCACTCACTGATCACTCACCAAGAGGTAAACGACACAAAAGTGGCCTCAGAGTCTTTTTATAGGGCAACAAGAGGACCACTTATATGCCCTTGTGTGTAATCATTTACATATCTGCCTGCGACACAACTGCATACCGAGTTTTGCAGCAATCCGACATTTCGATCTGGGTGCTTTAATTTTTTTGGTCAATGGATGTATCTAAATACATAGTAAATAGTGTTACTATAGTGTGGTATGCACACAAAATAGATGCCAGCAACCACACAAAGATAATTGTGCATAATCTTGTTCTTGATTTCCCTTGCAGCCTGTTTGGCCACACCGAGGAAGAGTACATCCCTGATGCTGAGAGTGTCTACCTGCACCGTGAGCAGCACCATCAGCCCCAGGCCTGTACCCTCGCTCAGTGCTTCCAACTCTACACCAAAGAGGAGCAGGTAATGACCAGACCACTTGAAAATCCCAGTGAGTGCGCTGTGAAGTCCTGCCAATGTTCTTCTTTTTTTTAAAAAAAGCCTAATCGGCTATGTTTAATGGCGAGATACCAAGAGTTGTGCTGTGTATGCTGTTCTGTAAATTGCTTCATTCTGTAGGGACATATTTAACCATGAAACAGCTCCCCGCATACACACAGTATAAATAAGCCCCATGGTTAGCCTGAGCTGGCAGTGGCTGTTGGAAGTGAGGCTTGAAGTTAGTCGCACTTAAAGAGGAACGAGGGCACGCTAGGGAAAGGAAGGGTCTAAACGAGGCCTGAAAAGTGCTACAGTACATGAGCATGTACTCACTTATTTATGTCTGTTTCCTGTGATGTTTGGTGTTCCAGCTGGCACCAGATGATGCTTGGCGCTGCCCGCACTGCAAGCAGCTACAGCAGGGCCGCATCAAGCTCAGCCTTTGGACACTTCCTGATGTTCTCATCCTGCACCTCAAGAGGTTCCGACAGGTGCGACTCTGCCAGTTTTACCCAGAAGCACGGAAATTTTTCTTACACTTAATTATTGGCATTCCATTCTAGACAGTAGACAGTAACGCAATAAGTGTATTTGCTTACTACGCTACAGTAGCTTTATTCATGTAGCTTTATACAAACATTTCCATATTTGTTTGACTTTTAATTCAACTACACTATTTCAGTGGACATTATGTGAAATCAGTTGTTCCTTTTGTCTCGTGTGCGCATAAAAATGTCCACATAAACAGGAAATAAACATGTAGCAATCACACTAATCATCTAGTACTTCATTATGTATTTCCTCACTGACTAAATATGCACGCTTATATTATTTATTCATATGGAAGTGCCTCTCCCTTTGCTGTAGTGACTATATATACTAGATCCGATGATCTGGGTCACCCCAGAATGATTTCAAATATGTGGGGGGTATATGTGTGTGTGTGTGTGTA
>JAUZST010006024.1:0-40669 GCA_034779995.1 Parotocinclus haroldoi
ACACACGCACGCACGCACGCACGCACACACACACACACACACACACACACACACACACACACACACACACACACACACAATCCCATCAGGAGTTTCATTACAGGCTCAGACTTTGAGGCTTCAAAGGCTTCTTTATATTTCAGTAAGGAGATTGGCCTGCCTTCTTTCATGTCTTAATTAAATTTAAAGTCTTTTTGGGGGAAGGGCTGTCCGAACGGTCAGGATTTCCATTCTGATTTGTCAAATAAAAAAATAATTACACAAATGCATGATTACGAGCTTAAAAAAATAACATTTATTCTGTATATTCTTACAAGATGTTGAAACATGTTTTTAAACTAATTGTGCTTTTTAATTATGGAGCTGAAAAATGCTTTGGTATTTTGTTTATAAACATTTGTCATATTTTATGTTTTATTTGTTGTTTTCTTAGAGGGTTTCCTCATTTTCCTCCCACATTATAAAAACATGTGTTAGGTTAATTGGTATTTCAAAAGTGCCCTCAGTGTTTGAATGTGTGCGTGAGTTTATGTGCCCTAAGATGGAATGGTGCCCTGTCTGGGGTTATTCCTGCATCGCGTTTTGTGCCACAAGCTAGGCACTGGCTCTCTCGGGATCCTGACTAGAATAAGCGGATAAGTACAAAAAATACATACCAAAAAAACCCCAAAAGATATTTTGTAATTTTTTTCCACTCGATCTAAAATAATAAACAAAAGAACAAAGTGGCTTAGAGTGAGAGCGCACCCTCTGCCTGCACTGGAAGATGGTGGAAGATGAGGAGATGATCAACCAGGACTATCTTCACCTGGTAAATACACTATGTACAAACCCCGGGTGCAGGAGTTGTGTTGTGGGGTCTGTCCCTCTTAGACGCCACTAGTAAATGCTATCGGGTTTGTATATTAAATAGAGCTGTGTGAAAAGAAAATGGAAATGGAACAGAAAGATCTGAATCGGTTAAAGATTTATAGACTCTAATAGAGGGTCAGCTGGTGAAAAACTGTGAGAAATAGGCAGAAAAACTAAACAGGGACTTAAAAGGAACGTGAAGGAAGTGGTGAAATCAATTAGACAGAAAATTAATATGCTTTGATGCCATTAAGGTGGAAAAATATGTGGAAAGCTGATGATGTCTTAAGACAGACCGAAAAAATGTTAAAGATAAACAATAGTATTAATGTGATGAACTAAAGTGAATAAGTAAAGTAAGAATAAAAGTCAAAATAGAAAAAAAAGTAATAATTGCGCTTGACTTTTGGGATGCACTCCTTAGTCTTATCACTTCATATCACTTTCATTTCCTAGTTTTTACAGTTTATGGACCGTTTTGTCTTTGGTCATGCCGTTTTTCATTGTCAGGTACGCTCGCTGTCTATGCTATTGTGCTACCATGTAGCACCTCAACACTGCATGCTGCCTGTACGTCAGAATCCTGGATTGAATCTCCATCCAGACTCATGATAAGCTTCATAATGAATATGTCAATATGGGAGATCCTTATTGTGACCTCTTCCCTATTAGCAGGCTTTGTCTCTAGTACTCATTCATTCATTTTGCTTAATCTACATGGGGGCGCAAGCCCACACACACAAGTCACGCGCACAGTCATACACTAAGGGCCACTTTAGAGACACCAATTAACCTAACACGCATGTCTTTGGACTGTGGGAGGAAACGGGAGTAAATCCACGCAGACACAGGACCACTCTACCCTGAGACTGAACCGGGACCTTCTTGCTGTGAGGCAGTGGTGCTACTGTGCTGCCCAGTTTCTACTACTCCCAGATGTTAAAACCAGTGGACTACTATCAGTGGTCTGAACCGAAAGCCCACCAGCCTGGTGAGAGATTAGTAACAGATTCAAAGAGTAAAATACACTGATCTGTCATAACATTAAAATCACTAACCGGTAAAGTAAATAACCTTGACAGAGTGATGCTCTGAGCAATGTTCTGTCAGACTTTATTATGGCAGCTACCACTTAACTAAAATGTGTTGCAGACCCAGAAAACTTGCCTATCATGGCAAGTGACTTTTCAGCATGACAATGCACCTTGCCACACTGCACAATTTACTTACAAGTGGCTTGAAGAACATGACAAAGATTTCACGGTGTTGACAAGATCTGAAAACAAGGCAATATATGGAGTACCTGGTATCAGTATCATATCAATATGAATAATTTGCATATTTATTTGAAATATTTTATATAACCTGAAACTGAATCAATCAATACTAATAGTAGATTGCATTGCTTTGTATTTTATTTCCTATATTAATGAAAAAACACAATGTATTTGCTTAATATAATGTATAAAAAAAGAGTATAAAAACATATAAATATAGTAATCAAACTTGTGCCATAGTGGTTAAGGTACTGGACTGAGGGCATAAGAGTTCTGGGTTCAAATCCTACATCTACCAAGCAGCTACTCTTGGGTTCTTGAGCAAGGCCCTTAACCCACAATTGCTTGGATTGCAAGATTGTATCAGTTGTAAGTCACTCTGGGTAAGAGTGTCTGCTAAATGGCTGAATCTCTTATGTCTGAGCGATCTGCACATCTCATCACTCTAAAACACTCACACTTTGACAGCTACAAGCTTTTCTGCCTTCCCACAAGCCATCAGCCATTTTTTAGAGTGGTTACTGAGGGTTATTGAGGTTTCTAAGACTGACGGTTTACATCGTCTGATCCTCTGTTTTCAGGCAATAACACTGGGGAAGGAAAGAAAAGCACGGTGTGAAACCAATCAGTGTCTAGTGGAATCAATTAAGCAGAGATGGTTCAGGATTTTATTGCCTTCTTTCTTTATGCATGGTGAGCTCGAGTTAGGGTTGCTCTCATTTTCTCAACGTCGCACTGAAACAGCACCACACAATCCAGTTCAGACTGGATTTGATTTAGGACGAGGGCTGACCTTGCATCTTGACCTTATCTAGGCGAAAGCGGATGAGACAAAATCAGACTGTGCAGAACGTTAATGTCGTCTAATCCTGGCTTGTTAAATTTCATTATGTGATATTTCTGCTTGTCCACTTAATGGAAGGACTATAGCTATTATCGATTATATTTTGCAGTACTTATATATAACAATTATGTGAATCACCCAAAATGTATTTTATTTCTTAAATGATGAATGCCTATTTTCATTGCACATCTGATATAATACATCACCACTCCTGTTTTGAATGTCAATAAAAATATTTTTAGAGAAACGAAAATTTTGCATTAGAGACAATAGAAAACAGGCATGCATATGTGGCTGCTACAAAGTGTGTGTCAGGAGGGCGCATCCTGGTGTGCTTGTGCTACCACAGCCCACCCACAAGATTTGATTTAACTAGAACTTGGAAGCCCTTGGTGCAACAAAAAACAGAAACAAGTGAGTCAGACTGTACTGGTACTCTCCAGTTTCAGAAAACAAACTAGAGTGACTCAGATTTCCAGTTCTTAGCCTCTCTGGTCCGTATCTTGCCTCTGGCAAGCTGCAGTTTCTCTGTTGGCCGAAACAGAGCATCTGTTCCAAAGTTGTAAGCTGTTCCCTTGCTTACGTTCAACTCTGTCCTGTTCAACCACACTGGATCTTCCAGATCTTGTCTACACTCTGAGATAATGTCTGTGTCTGATGTACGAGCTCCAATCCAGTCAATATCGGTAGGTCAGTGTAGTCCTGTCTCATCTGTGTGCTTGATGACTGACTTCTCGTTATGGGTGTCCTGGATTATGGTTGAGCTCTGGTGTTAGCTGCGTCGTCTATGTTTATGTTCACCTTTGGTCTAGGGGCTGGGTCTGTTTTAGCCCCAGAAGACCAGGGGTGTCCCCGATTGGCAGTGTGACACAGTTATCTATAGTAAATCACCTGCAGCTGGAATTAGTCTCTTTCTCAGCAAATGCTCATCTTTACGCATAAAAAACGAGGAACGTATTTACAGAGATTCTAAGAATACTGTTGGATAGCCCCCAACTTAGCTTAAGAACTCCTTGATAGCAGTTGTAGATTAAGAGTGATGCAGAAGCAATTTCAGAGCAACTCTGAGCAAGGGCAGGGTAAAAAAAAATCTTATCTTAGTGAGTAGGCGAGGGTGACCCGGTTGCTAAGTAGGACACATTCTTTTAAAGACTGTGAAACACAAAAACAACTGTACTCTTAAATCGGGAAATATAGCCTGTTATAATCTAGCCTTCACTTTGAAATAGCAGGCATTTCTAACAGGATAATTCTGCCTGTTTTACAGTAATCCCCTGTGTTTATTTACCATACAGGTAGTTTTTGTAACCTATTCAATCTATTGGCTAGTCTATGAACTAATGAAAATGCAGCTCCTCTTTTTTCAGAGACTTTAATTGCTACAGTCTAATTGGTGGAGTTAAATTGTATGTAGAATTTATTTTGGTAATTACAGAATTGTTACCATGTATAGATGTGAGAGCATAAGGTTAACCACAAACATCATTCCATTGTCCCTGTAGCTTTTGTTTAACTCACTGCCATGCAGTGTTTGGAGAACATTTCTTCTGCCTGGTCATCATTTTACCATTGCGTACTCTTCTTAAAATAATTCTTAAGCCTCCTAAATGTTCTTCCTAACCCTAACAGTGTTTTATGTTTACTAGGCTGTACTCCTAACTGTAAGAGTTAAAATAAAACACCTTTAACCATGGTTTAATCAGTACGTATGAAACCAAATTTAATGTTGAAATGTGTATCAGTAAGTAATAATATAATAATATACTGATGAGATAGATTTGCTATGAAAATATACCTCATAACTGGATTTCTATTAACCTGATTTTACAGGGGACAATCTAAAGTTTATACTATTTATATAATTCCACCTTAATGCACTCTAATATGGCTTTAATTAGAACTTTCTAACTTGTCCTCCTGACTGCCTGTTATCTGCAAATTTGTTTTGCATTTTAAGGTGGGAAATTAAAAGTCAAAGACAAGTTTATTTATATAGAGCTTTTTACAATGGTGGATTGTTTCAAAGCAGCTTTACAAAATTATATTAATTTAAAAGGCCAGTCCCAAATTGAGCAAGCCTAGGGCGACAGTGGAAAGGAAAAAATCCCCTAATATAGAAGGAATAATCCATGGGAGGACCAATACTTAAAAAGGGACCATCCTCCTTTATTCAAGAACTACCCACCTTCTATGCTTATTGTTTATCTTGCTGTGCGCTCATTCTAATGCTAAACACCTTGTTTTAAGATAAATAACCCAATAATTAATCACTGATTAAAATGAAAGTAAGTTGTATGTGTAGAGACAAGCCATTCGCTGATTGCATTTTTAGTGGATAAATACATCTCGTACTGTAGATTTAATTTAGTAAAAAATGTTCAGTAGAAAAATATTATATAATCTTTTAAGTTAATCAATGTGATTCAAGGCAAGTGTGTGCTGAAGTATACAAGAACACTTTAACAACTCTTCCTGTTGTGGAGAACTAGTTCACAATTTCATTTACTTCAGACTACTGCAAAAAGTTGCTTACTGGTTTCTTTAAGAAAACAAGTTGAAGCTGCTCTAATATGTGGCAGCTCATGACCTTATCAGGAATAGAAAGTCAAGACTGGAACCCATGGGGCAATAGGAGCTAGACACTGCTTTAAATTGCAGTCTAAAGGACTGGTGGGGAAAACAAGGGGCCTCGCTATGCTTGAAACAAAATATCAAAGACAGACCCAGCAAACTTCTGTACTATTTGGGGAGTATGCGAAACTGCAATGTCTTCACACTATATCATATAATGGAATGTCAATAGTATCAATAGAATTTTACTACAATAATCAAGAGTAAAAACTGGATTATGGACTGTACTGGCTGAGCAGGACTGATGGACACTCGTCATGTTTTACCAGAGAACCAAAGAATAGATAGAGAAGGGATCATTGAACCAACAAAGGGATATTGTCCAATAATTACCAGACTTACACATATTAATAATTAAACTAGAAACTAATGTCACTCAGAGACTAACACCCTCCCTCTCTAACACAAAGGGTACATACAATACGGAATTCCAAGAGCCTGAGAATAAAGTATTTACATTAACGTCATTTAGCAGACACCCTCTACAATTAATACATTTTTACAATCCAAGCAATAGAGGATTAAGAGCCTTGCTCAGGGACCCAACTCGTGCAGAGGTGGGATTTGAACCTGGGCCTTCTGGTTTATAGTTTATTACCTTAACCACTAGGCCACCACAGTCCCATTAAAAATGCACCAGGTTAAAGCAGATAGAAGATACAACACAAGATAAAAGGAGCATTATCCTAGATCTTTAAACTGCTATGGAAGGAAAAGGGACACTGGGTTATTCTAGTTGGTTTTGGAAGCTCATTCCACCAGCAAGGAGTCATACCACGGAAACACTGAGATCTGGCCTGGCCGGAAAACATCACCCTAATACATGAATGTGATATTGGACATTTATACATATTTAGATTACTTTTTAAACAGTTTTGTCTGGGTTACAGATCCACACGTTGCGATTTAATAAAAATAGTCATCAAAAAAAAAAAACAAGAAATAGCAATCCACACATGCTCTAAAGCAGGCCCTATTTGGCTACAATCTCAATTATGATTGAGTCATCTTTATTTTCCAACTCAGCATTCTCTGAGCTGATCGGGTTTCTGACATCACCCAAGCATCGGGAGGTTCTGCTTTCTTTGATGCAGATATCCTGAGATATCAAACTGGTTAATTTTTAATCCACTAAACGCAAAACCATGTAGCAAGAGGCTATGAGCTAATGGCCTCAGATTGGGTAACACACAGTCACTTCTGGAAATTGGAGAGATCCTCTTCTGTTCATCTCTAGGGAGGCTTTCATTACACGGCATGGGAAATCAAATCACTTATCTACATTACAGAATTTTGGGAATCTCCTCCAGTTTAAGAATGTATATTGTATAGACTGGAATTGTGACAATGTCTGTCTAGTAAATGTGAATAAAAATACATTTATTCATTAATTCACTTATCTTTACCACTTTATTTAGTGATGGTGAAGACATTTATTGAAACTGGGACAGGACAGCCGAATGGGTACGTAAAAATAATCTTTGAAGCTCTCAGTTGAACAGTTCTTATCTAACAGTGCTTCCTGAAGCAGTTTTAAAATAAGTAGCGAGTTCTGAGCATTCTCATACATGTCCCAAAACCTTTTGTTCGAGATTCAGACACACTCCTGATTTTCAAATGTAGACTAAAACATAATTAGTTACCCAGGCTTTTGTTTAGACTTCAACTTTAGGCTGTGATATAATGGTATACAAAACCAGTCATACAGAAATGTGAAATAAAACTATACAAACGTAACAACCCACAAAACATACCCAAAATAAAACAGACAACCTTGACACAGCAGCTGTATGAAGGTTTAGAAAAACCCAAAGTGCTACTGTATCCATGAGCTTATGGTGGTTAATAAACTAAGATGGATGTATGTTGCACAAGTACAAATTGATTTCCTTTATATTCTCCTACATAATAACTCAAAGTTTTTTGTCTGCTCTTGCTCAGAAGAAAATTGTCTCTCAGACGTTTCTTCCTTATCTAGTTGATTGTTTTAACTTGTCACTGTTGCCTTTGGGTCTATTTGTAAAGCTTTTTTACAACAATTGATTTGATATAATGTTTAGTCGTAAAACTCACTATAAAAATGAAAGAAACCTGAATGTTTCACATATAGACTTTAATAGTTAATCTAAACATTAAAGACACAAAGGCAACTAACAACACACAGAACATCCTGTGATGATTCTAATCATTTGGGGATGAAATCTTAAATTTAATAAATGACACAAAAGGGCACATTAAGGTCATTAATGGGTTGAATCATTTAGAAAACATGGCAAAAGTACAGGGAATCCATTACATCCTCAACATATACGACCTGTTCTGCGACATATCCGGTATAAAGGTTATTTTATGGGAAATGTGTGATGAGGGTGAACCATAACATAAGCATTTGCAGATTACAGGTGTGAATGACACAAAGCTTGAACATTTATAGAGCAGAGAAGCCATGAATTGGACTTAAATGCATGGTATTCGACAGAACAAATATCTTTCCCTAAATGCTCAGGGCTGCTGAACGTGACTTCAAAATGATATAGGAGTGGTATGAGCCACACTAGTAACGTACAGCATTTCCTGTTCAGTAAAATGGATTCAGTTCTGCTCCAACAATGGATGCTAATCAGTTAGTCATCTGGCATGTCTTGTAATGCTGATATATCACACAATGTGTTTGTTTCTGACACTAAAGCGAAAATCTGAGCAAGAGATGGAATGGGAGTGCATGAAATTGACAAATTATTTTCTCTGTCATGCATATTTTAGCAGTGCATCATCCATCTGGCATAGAGGGAAAGATGCAGTAATAAGAATGAGCAGATTCAAAGAGATACTACTTTTTTTAAAGATTGTAATGTGAAAGTGGAGTTATTTTTGTGTTTGTGCACAAAAATAACAATCCAAAAAGCAATCCAAAAGTAGCTTCTGAAAGTCTTTTTATAGGGCAGCAGCTGAAGCACTTTTACAAACTCATGTGGAAAGACCTAGTGTCACCACACCTGTAATCATTTACATGTCTAAGACATAACTAAAGGGTGAGTTTTGTGGCAACCCGACATTTCTATCTAGATTTTTTGTCAGTGAGTGTACATACAGTTCCTACAAGTAGATAAAGTAAACATATGAGACAAAATCCAATACTATATTTCTGTGAGTGCCAAAAGTATGTGAACCTAAGATTTTAATATGTGTTGTGACTTTCTTGTGGACCAATAACTGCGAGGAAACTGCTGATCGGTCCCGCCATTGCCATTAGCTCAATGATGTTGGTGTGTTTCCTCATATAAACTGCTACCTTGTTTTTTTTCAACAGCATTTCTATTAGATTAAGTTTAGGACATTGATTCGTGCATTCCAAAACATTAATGTTAGACTTCTTAAAATTATTTTGTAAAATAAATAGTTTTCTGGGTTGTTTTTTTGCAGCATGAGATTCAGTTCACAGATAGATGTCCTGACATTTACCTTTATAATTTACTTCTATAATTCAGAATTTAATGTTGCATCAATAAAGGAAAGCTTCCCTTGCCCAGATGCAGCAAAACAGACACAAATGATTATAGAACCACCACAGTAAACAGTGTAACTGTTCTAAGGTCCCGTTGTTGGGGAGCAGTGTTTCTTTCTCCAGACATGAAGCTTCTCTATTGGATAAAAAAGTTATATTTTTCTTAACCAGTCTTTTTTCTATAATCCTTCTGTATGATTGTTAGCAAACTGCAGACAGGTAGCAGTTCTAATTCCTTCTGCTGGTGTGGGCATCTCCTTACCACCCTAAAATGCACACCATTTTCTTCAATGTTCTTTCTTAACAGTAGCCAATGTGAGATAGACCCATAATTAAGTTATACTGGGTTCCTTTGTGACTCTGCAGACTATTACATTGCATACTTTTGGAGTGACCATTCTTGGGAAGGTAACAATAGCTTGGAATTTCCTTTTTTTTGTTTGAAGGCTAATGAGCTTCACAAACTCCTTTGATTTCTGAAGTCCAACGTCCGTTCCATACTTCAAGAAATTTTTGTTGTGAATATCAGACACTGACAGATCCTTGTTCTTTTAATACAACAGAGTGCTCACTCACACCTCATTGCTATCCCATTGATTGAGAACAATTACCTGACTGTAACATTTTCAATTTAACTGCTAATTTTAGAGGTTCATATGCCTTTGCCAGTATGTAATATGTAGCATTTTCCTTAATTAGTAAATTACCAGGTATAATAGTTTTGTGCTATTTGTTTAATTGGATTTTCCGAAGCTACACGACTGTGGTGACACTGCAGACTATGGACTAGAAGGTCCGGAGTTCAAGCGGCCACGCTGCCAAGCTGCCACTGTTGAGCAAGGCCTTTAACCCCCAGTCAATTGGATTGCACTCTGTATTATTAATTCAGTCGTAAGTCGCTCTGGATAAGAGCTTTAGCTAAACGAGTAAATGAAAATGGACTTTTAGAATGTTTTAGATCATATTTATGAAAAATTCTAAAGGGTTCACAAACAAGCCCTAATGTAAATCACTGTGGGAAACATGATTTAGTGTAACAACTTTAGAGCAGCAGAATTCAGCATTTTAGAGTCGTATTAAAACCTGAAATTGCTTTATGCAAACCATTTAGTTAGACTGATAGTCCATTGGTAGACACAGTATTTCACAAAAGTCAGTAGACCAATCACATTTTTGTAACTATTTTATTATATAATTTCTTGGGACAGCACTGAATATATGACACTTTGATACAATGTAAATTAATCAGTCTACATCTTTTATAACAGTATAAATTTGCTGTGCCTTCAAAAAACCCAGATATTAATGTCTAAACCACTGGCAACAAAAGTGAGTACACTCCTAAGTGAAAATAGCCAAATTGTGCCAAAAGTGTCAATGTTTTATGTGGCCACCATTATTTTCCAGTACTGAATTAACACTCTTGAGCATGGATTTCACTAGAGCTTCACAGGTTGCCACTAGAATTCTCTTCCAGTCCTCGATGACATCGTCACTGAGATGGATAGAGAGAGAGATTTTTTTAAACTTTTAACCGTCCTTTATTATAAACATTCAACTTACATGTTCAAAAAACAGAAACAGTCAGTGTTCATAAAAGAAAGAGAGAGAGAGAGAGACTAAGAGAGAGAGACTAAGAGAGAGAAAGAGAGAGAGAGAGAGAGGTGGGCAGGCAGGCAGATAGACAGACAGACAGATAGATATGTTTGTGGACACCAGCATTTATCTTGTAATTACACACTGGCATTTTCAATTTGTTTTAATTTTGTTCTTAAACATGTTTATTAAATATAGAATTAACTCTGCCTAAGCTATTAATTAGAATGAGGTCTACTCACTGTCTTCCAACACTTGCTGGGCATCACTTACGGGCACAATTTTCTGTGTTTAATGGAGGTTGATCTCTGGGCACTGCACCCTTCAGGTCCAGGGCATGGGTAATTTTTTAAATGGGTGAAAATATGTTGGAAAATATCCCAACATAAAAATCAACAACAAAATCTGAATATAATAAATATATAATGAGTAAATATACTATACATTAAATAACTTGGGCATTAAACAATTGCGCACCAAAAATTATGATTTGATGAAATCAAAATGAGATATTGATTTTCTCCCCAAACCTTTACTATTTTAGCCTTGTCCAATCTAGATTTGGAAGGAGATTGATCTGCACCAGTAAAATGATAAAATGGCTATTTCATTAGAAATCACAAATGTGTGTTTTCATTGTAACTTAGACACAGTGTATTACATTTGCTCATATCTACACAACTTTATTTAAATATTTATATTATTTTAAATAATACATATTTTTGAACAACATAATCAGCCTCTGATCTCTGTAGCAAACATATTTGAATGTAACAATGTAACCATGGAAACAAAGATATGGAAGAACATGTCATAGACAAGACAAGCGACTTTATGGAAATTTAAAAAAAAAAAAAAAATTTCAACTTCTTATTATAACTAATAAATTAGTAATTGTTACCAAAACAAATGCTTAATTATTTATAAATGATTTAATTGCATATTTAAATTCTATATGAGCCCAGTTGTAGCCATTAATGAGTCTCTACATTACAGCATGTAAACATCTTTTTTTTTTTTTTAAATGATAGCTAAGTCTATTTTTTTCAAAAGTTACGATGGTAAATTAACCCCCAATCGAAGAATCACCCATTTGTAATTAAATATACTAATAGTCAATAATATTATGGGTCATTTGAAACATTCAGCCATCTATATGGTATAACTGTTATAAATGAAACCAAAGCAGCAACATCCTAATTGTCTCTTTCCTTTAACTAGTTAATTAGTGCAGGCAGGAATGTAATTGGTGATTTCTCATGCTCAGGACCCCATGGTTTCTGTTCCCTGCAAATGCATACGATATATCAATCATGTGGAAAGAAAGAAGAAAAACACCACTGTTGGTGAACAGAATTTCTAAAAACCAATTATCACTAATCACTGAAGATGTGAAAGAAAGGCAGGTCAGAATGGAGGTTAATTTGTGGCTCTCACTGAAAGTGCTTATGACTGTATTTTATTTTAATGAGTGCAAACACAAGGTCAAGAGTGAGCGAACGAGTGCAGTAAGATTTGAGTGCATGTCCACTTCGTGACGTTTAGTCCTAAAGCAGAGCTGCTCGGACAGATGGCTGTCCCCAGGACACCATATCCAATGGGATGTACGGCGGGCAAGAACAGGGAGAAAAACTACTAATATTAGATAGATTCAAATATCTGTTGCGGTAGCAGCACTGACAGATGGTGAAAGGAGCTATGACTCATGACATAAGAGGAGAAATGAACAGTGGAAACCTTCCCGAAATGATGCGATTTGCAAAAAAAATCAGAAGCTAGAATCCATGGGATAAATAACATGTTTAAGCATGCATGACCGGCTTAGCTTTCTTTCTCTGCAGTATTTTAATAGGGCTACATGTTTCATAAAGCAACACAATCTCTTTCTCTGTCCAACGATTGTTCCCATAGGACAAAAGTGCTTTCTAGTAACAGAGATGATGAATAACATTTACATTTACAGTGCCAACAGCAAGTTTTAAACCCATAACTCTTATGTCTAACAGAAATCTTGCCAGACTGACAGTCCTGCCTGACTGTTGTTTTGCTGTTTCACAGCTGTGGCTTTCAAAAGTAACAATGTCAGGTTCACGAACCAGATTAAATTCACAACTGGAAAATGTTTGACCTTTCCATAATGCCTTGCATAGGCAATAGTAATCGCGGTCCAGTCGGTGTCCACCTGAAAACAAGGGTAGGAGCAACCCTATATTGGACTCCAATCCATTGTAGGGCTCACACCCATATACACACAGTCATGCACACAGTCACATACTAAGGGCCACTTAAGAGTCACCAATTAACCTAACATGCATGTCTTTAGACTGTGGGAAGAAACTGGAATACCCGGAGTAAACTCACACAGACCCGGGAAGGACAAGCAGACTCCTCCACCCTGGGATTGAACCTAGGACCCAGGGCCGTTTTAGACATTTGTTCCATGGTGCAGCTGCATACAAAGTATATCATATCCACCAAGGCATTTACATTACAGTGACTTTACTAATAATTGTACTCTGAGCATAACAAACAAGGACATTTATCCTCCCTGAGTTATCCATCTGAGATAATTGCTATTGCTAGATAATCCTCATTTGATTGAGTGACTCTTTACCCAAGAATTAGTTCAAGTCTAAAATTGAGAAAATGACTAAAAAGGCAGGTCTCTTGCTCTAATTTTTCACATCATGTGCCAGTGTTCAGTTCAGAGCCAAACTGCTCAGCTCTGCTTTCTGATTACCCATATGTCTGTGTGATACTGGCCATAAGCTTGGCTGCAACAGTAGTATCTCACTTCCACTTTGCCATCAGTGCTGTCACTCCAGTAATGAACAGTGGCACATCAGTGTTTCCTCCAGCCTGAAAGTTTTGATGGAAAAAGTTGACATGTGACATTTCGTGTTAGTAGAGGAACAGTTGAGTTTTTAGCAGCATCAAAATTCAGTATCAATGTATACCTTTAACAATATGCTACCTATCCAACAAACACCAAAACAATGCACGTAAAAAGTATGGGGCTTCACCCACTTTGCTGTTCTAAGAGCAGTTTCTCTTCTAAGAAGCCTTTCTAGTTGATTATGAACATGACTGTGAGTTCAGGCACTAAGCAGATGTGATTTTTATGCAGTGAGGACTAAGCTAAGCTCATTACGGGTTTTCTCTAAACACGTGATTTCAAGTACATGATTGTCAACTTAAAAAACAGAGACACGAACAAAGATTGGTGAAGTTTGTACAGTTTGCGTCACGAATCGCCGGGATAATGAAGTCGGACATAGATGTAAGCTGTGCTGGTTTATTTACAGTGAAAACGTCTCAAACCATAGAACAGGATAATGGCTATAGCTAAGAGGGACTGCCAGGAGGGAGAGAAAGCTTAGGACAGCCAGGAGAGTGAAAAGGGTAAGGAGTCTTAAGGTGGAAAACCAAGCACCTACAATCCCGGGTTCGGTATAAATAGACAAGGAAAATCCAGAGGGAGCGGGCATAACCAGCGATACCCGTCGGGACGGAGCATAGAAGGAGGAGGGAGCCCAGGGAAAAGGCAGCCAGGCGAGATGCCGAAGGGAACTCTCAACCTGACAGTTTGTGTTTTTGTAGGCATGAGCAGGCTTGAATACACTGACTAAACAAAAAAACTGTTATATACAGTCACTGTGAGGTTTTCACTACCATTCCTAAGCTGTTCAGCTAAATTCCACCTGATATTTGCTTTTAAATCCATGTTTTTTTATGCATATTTGCATATTTGCATATACGTTCTGCTACTAACAGGATGAGATGTTCTCCCTGACAACTGAGCTCTGATTGCTTAGCCTGGGAATGAAAGATTTCATAAATATACGTGTTCTGTCTCAAATCTTCATCTACATTTATTTATCCATAAGAATTGAGCCCTAATTAATTTCTGGGCTTAGTAAGCAGTAGAAGTAAAAACTTCTCCTGTTGTCCAAATTGTATTTTTTATTTTCAAATAACACCAAGTCAATCAAAAGGCAAGCATTTATTTTAAGTAATGCTTTTACAATGGATCATCTTCTGAAAGCAGCTTTATAGCTATCTAGGCCCACTGACCCAGCCTATAGGGTCAGCAAGCAAAAACTCCCAAAATGAGGGAAGAATCCTTGGATCACCAAATTTTAAAAAGGCATCCAACCTCCTTGGACAGCCTAGATAATATAATATTAAACTAAGTTACCTAACTACCAGGTTTATAGTAGCAGCTTAAATAAACAGTATCAAAATAGAGAACATATTTAATAAAAATAAAATAAATAAAATTGAATAATAGAAATAAAAATGTTATATTAATGTTATATATACAGTATTACAAAGAGTATAATAACGCAGAGAATATTAAAGAACAGGTATACATTTAAGGACAGCATTACTATTATTGTTACGTAGTCTTTTAAGGCTACTATAATGTAAACATAAAGGGTATCAAACTGCCTCTCATATTTCTGTCATGCATGCTGTGTTAATATTAAAGTATAACAAATCTATTCCTACTTGTATCAAAGCATAACAAAAATAACAGTCGCTCTTTTGTGAGAGATTGTGTGTGTGAAAGAGAACACTGTTCTACTTCTGCTTAGACAGACCACAAACAGCACTGCACAGGAAAGAACTTGGGATTGATATGTATTTTCTCTTTTCCCCTCATTATTTCTCACGACCTCTCTCACACTCCAAAAATAAATGTTTGTTATGTATCAGCATTTTTAAACTGTGTCAAATATTATGAATCCAGGTTAGGCATATGGCAGGAGAACACTACCTTGCCACTGCATAATTCCAACTCTTAAATTTTGATGAAGAATGAATAATGATCTGGGGTTGTTATTTGATTGTTTTACTGGCACTCTTAATTCCAGTCAAATGATTTTTTTTTTTCACAACATACAATGAGCTTTTAGAGAACCGGTTTGCGTACAATGTAATGCACAGCGTGTGCTCAGTTGAGAAATGGTTTGCAGAGGTTGATGTTCAGATTTATGATGGTCTGACTTACAATATTTAGTCTTATAAGCTGGACCTTATAGTACGCATTCAGCAAGACCGTTCTCAAATTTTTTTCCACAGCCAAGCAATTTGCAGCATGCTGTTCTGTGATAAACGAAGACCCCGGCAGGGCGTAATTTTGGGAGTTACTTGGTGCAGTGATGCGCGCTGGGAAATGTAGTGAAAAAAGCGATCGTCACGAGACGCGGACACGGGGAGGACATGCAGACTCCTTGCTTATGTTTCCAGACTGACCTGGTCATGCAAGTATCTTCTCTAACACATCAGTGCTTGCCCAATCTCTGGTAATATCAAACTACACTACTGCATTGCCCTCTTGCTTGTTTTCTGATGCATATAATAAAACCTCTGCAACGTAAAATGTAAGGCCACATTTGTTTTTGTCTTTTTTCCCCCCAACTCTCATGTCACCCGACTGCTGCATTCCTTTTACTCGCTTCCAGTAGCTGCCTAGATCAGGTTTAATTGCTGGCAAAGTTCAAAATAGACTATCCCATACCTATCAAAAGGGTTTAAACAAACCCAGCTCTGTACCTCATACCTTTCAAGACTTAAGCTTGGATCAACTGGAGCCAACCCTCGTTACAAAAGGAAAACAATCATCAAGACTCTTCTGTGTGCTGGCAGCTTGGAGGTGGATTGAATGTCCAGTCTAGTCTCCTGTTGTCTTCAAACCATGACTGCAGACCCACCTTAGCATATATATATATATATAAATAATACTGTAATTTTTCCTTTCCTGTTAGGTTGTTTGTTGTTGTATCTTTGGGTTATTTGTGCTAGCACAAGATCTGCATAGAAAAATACCTGCTAAATTCTGCAACTAAGTTTGCAACTCCTTTTTGTCACCAGTTTCAAGATAGTCTCTAGTAATCTTTAGGTTCTTCTTTACCTCAAGTCTGTATTTTATTATTTATCACTAGACTTAGTTCAATGAGTATCTGGATTCCAGCGTGTTGTTCCGGTAGTTATCTCTCTGTGTTCAGTCAAAATAAATCTGCCCTAGTATCTATGCTCTGCTTCATAATTTCGTGAATGTTACACTGTTTTCTTAATTTAATTCTTTAAAAAAGTAATGAAAAATTTGTATGCTTTAAATAACATAACTTAAATTAATAAATAGTTTATATATATATATATATAAATTCATAATATAATTCATAATTTAAGAATTAACTTAACAAGTAAACTGTAAACATTTCAGTCAACGTTTAAAGAACTGTGTGATCTGAGGCGTTCTCTTGACGGACTGCACTTGGATAAAAAAGTGGTGGGCGTGGTCACCTCCCTCTGGTTTTGCTCTTATCAGCACAACCTTTCAGATTTCCCTTCCTTTGATAAAAGCATAAATTCTCCGGGGGAGCCCAGGAATCCTCCCATAACTCACTGACCTGCTTTGCAGCCGCTCTAAGTGGCGACTTGTGGCTTCTTTTTCTTATTCGCTCCCACGTTCTTTGGTCCGATTAAACAGAACAAGTAGTGTCATTTAAAGCATTTTTTTTCTTAAGCAATATGATAGCCTCACACTTGTCTTAATCTGTATTAAGGTAAGTATTTATATTTATCAAATTTTAAGCAGATTATTTATTTGAAGTGATGCCTACATCCTTTAAATTGAAATTTTGAAGTTTTTCGGAGAATTACATATAAGAACATTTTTATGAACATTTTTATTTTTTGGATCCAACCTTTTAGCCATGTTGTTTTGGCCACTACAAGGACAAATGTTAAATCAGTACATTAGATAGCAGCAACTAAATCAATAGGGACCAGAACTGTATTTTAAAGCCAAACATTGGTTTTGCAAGATAGCTTCCAGAAAAATGTAACATATTAACATGCACTGCATGTGCCTTGATAATATAGTATGGCTTCAGTCTCACTTTGAGTGCCGAACATCAGGCTTATCATTTCTAGGCAGCTGATTTTGCTATACAAGAGAAGGTGTGTGCCTTTTGATCCGTTCTTGGAAATTCAAGTTATGCACGCAATCAGCAATTAACATCACAAAGCAGGATGCACCATGCAGCAGGGGTCCAAAAAAGAAATAATTAAATAAAAAAGGGTAGGTAAGTAATAAGGCAAGTAGTAGAGATAACTGGGAAAGTACAAAAGAAATTAAAATTATATTAAAACAGTAGTCTGCATTAGTGGCATAGCCAGAAATCTTATTCTAAATGTAAGCTTATAAATATGATCTAAAACAACATCAGATTTTCAGAAGTCTGAAAAGCTGATAGAAGTACCCTATTAAAAAATATATAAAAATGAAAATAAAAAATAATAATAAAAAAAATAAAAAAATAAATAGATAAATAAATAGATAGATAGATAGATAGATAGATAGATAGATAGATAGATAGATAGATAGATAGATAGATAGATAGATAGATAGATGATCATGTATTTAATAGAAACATTTGATAGAAAACTTATCCAGTATTACATCTGAGAGTAGCAAATGTTTGTGAACCTTAATTGGAAGGTATAAATACAGTAATGTATTTTCAATCGATAGGATGACAAAGTGAGTGAACACCCTGATTTTGTTAAAGAATTGGGATCTGGCAAATCATTTGAGAAAGTGTATCATGGCATTTTAAAACAAGGAGCTTTCTGAGGAAAAAAAAAATCTGAAAAAAATCAGTCTGAAGGTTAGCAAAGTTTAGAAACTCTTACAGTCTCTTACAAGCTCTTACAAGCTTACAGTCATACCAGATACTGAAAAAAAATTCATATACTTTTGCCACTCATGGATATGTAATATCGGATAATTTCCTTTAATAAATAACCGTGTAATATTTTTTCCTCCTTTCTTGGTTTGGAATTGTATTATCTTTATCTTCTGATGGTCACTGGTATACCTTACCCATCCAGAAGGTGATCTTAGGACTAGAAGCGGGTGCTGGTTAAAGGCCCATTGCCTTTCCCCTCTGTCCTCTCTCGCTCACAATGATGTGTGTCATTCACACATCATCACATTACCAAAGACACATTCTCCCTATTATCTACACTACAATAATTATCAGATCTATCTGTTTTTTAATCTTTTATCTACTTATCTGTTTTTTTCTTGTTTTGTCCTTTCAGGGTCGCAGGGACGTGGCGTGTTCTGGATGCCCCCCCCCCCCAAAAAAAAAAACAAAAAAAACAAAAACAAAACAAAACACAGCCTTATTGCGTTGCCAGGACTTGAACCACTATTGTGCCACAAGAATAAATGTTAGCAGATTTAATAAAATTAAAATGAAATGATAAAATAAAATAAAATACACTACTAATACTACTAATATACTACTATAATAATACGTAGATTTATGAATTACAGCCAATATTATATTATTAATAATATCTAAGATATAAAACTATAGCTTTTAAAACAATTTAAAAATAATTCACAATAATATCGAAAATATAAAACGGGTTTAATGGGTGGTTGCATCCCATAACACATCCTGGGTAAGTAGCATTGTTACAATCAATTTCACATGATTATCATTCAATGGGAGCTACTATTAAAGTACTATTAAACTTTTTCAATACAGTCCACACACAAAAGTGTGAAAATGTTCTGCTTCGCAATTCTTCCGGGTAAGAGGGTTGGTCTGTGTTCAGATCTCCATCTGAAACTCGATCACGCTTATCTTGTCCCCTGCTGTCTCCACTGGGACCATGTGCATTGATCTGGTTCTGCATTATCAGTCAAGCGTGGAGGTTATGATGACTACATTGCGGTAAAAGAGAGAGGAGTCTCAAAAAGCTTGCTAGAAATCTCTCAGCATGTTTTGTCACATTTCAGAACTTTAGCCTCCAATGGATGTGTAGCATGGTTTGATGAAGAGGGTCAGAAGTTGTCAAAATGCAGAAAGGTGATATATAAAATATATGAAACTGAATTGATGGAACGTTCAGTGCAGTGCAGCAAAGTGCATTTCTGGTCATTATATTACATCTGGCTATTTGCTCAGCTTTTCATCAATTCTGTTTCATATTTTGTGCTGTCAGTCAATATTACATAGCACAGGACACAATAAATGAGATACTCATTGCAGTCCTCTTGGTTTGATACCTAGTTTGGTATGCACCCAAGCCTGTAAGAACATTACTGATGACTCTATAGTGACTGCACATTCATTTCTCTTAGACCTAATCTAGACCATTGGTCAGATCACAAACAGCTATAGGCAGATCCAAAGTCATATATAAGGTCACAGGTAGAGAAGACACAATACAAAAGCAGATAACTTACAGTTAATAAAACCAGAAATCAAAAGTCAGATTTGTTCATAATAATGTGATTACATAATTACAAACAACAGTTTACAGAATTCTGACCTAAAGTCTGAGCCTTATATTGTACTTTATTTAGACCCTAGCATTTGGGGTTTTAAAGCCATTCTACATAAACCAAATCTAAACCTTAAATGACCTAGCATAGATAATTGATACCAATGTGCCAAACATTTACAGCATTTAGCAGACGCCCTTATCCAGAGCGATTTACAACTCATACAGTCTTACACTTCAAGCAATTGTGGGTTATGGCTTTTACTTTACGGGCCTTGTTCAAGGACCCAACTGTGGCAGAGATGAGATTAAAACCCAGGACCTTCTGGTCCGAAGTCTAGTACCTTAATCACTAGGTCACCACAGTCCCAAACCTAAACTAATATCTTGAAACTTACCAAAATAGTAATCAGTGGAAAGCAAACTGTAGAAAAATGTCCCTGTTAATAAAGCAATGAGATTTTACATGATGCATTTAATAACCAGCAATAATTACATAATAATAATAATGTAATCAATAATAGTAATTAATAATTACTCCTAAATTCCTGATTAAAGCCCATATTTACAGCACAGTGTCTTGGTTGGTAGAACGGTCACCTCACAGATAAAAAGTCCTGGATTCAATCCCCAGGTGGGATAGTTTAGGTGCTTTCTGTGTGGAGTCTGCTTGTGCTCCCTGTATGCACATGGGATTACTCTGGGTAGTTTGAGACATGTGTGTTAGGTTAATTGGTGTCTCCCAAGTGCCCCTAGCATGTGAGTGAGTGCGTGTGCCCTGCGATAGATTGGCACACTGGCTTGTGCCCATTGATCTACTGTTGCAAATGAATGAATGAAGCCCACAATTAGTGTTATGGTCGACTACTTTGGATCCAGATGCAGAATGATGTGGGTTTTGCCCTCTGATAGTTAAGTGAAACTAGCGTATGTGGTGGTCCCAGAAAATAAACATATTGCCTCCCATATTATTATTATTATTATTATCTAAAAAATCTAATTATGCCTGTGGTTTGCAAAAAAGCACTTGAATAATCCCAATCCAAGATTCTCTGCTATGAGGGAACCAAGATTGAACGTTTTTGGCCTTAATTCGAAGCGTCATGTCTGGAGGCAACCAAGCACTCTTCATTACCTGCCCAATATCATTCTTACAGTGAAGCATGGTGGATTTTCAGTGACTGGGGCAGAGAGACCAGTCAGGGTAAATGTGAATTGTGCAAAGTACAGAGATAGCCTTAATGAAAACCTGATACAGAGCACTCAGGACCTCAGACTTGGCCGAAGGTTCACCTTCCAACAAGACCACGACCCTAAAAACACAGCCAAGACAACACAGAAGTAGCTTAGGGAACGTCTTGAATGTGGAAAAGAAGGGGCCCTGATTTGAGCCCAATTGAACATCTCTGGAGAGACCTGAAAATGGTTGCCCACTGATGGTCCCCCATCCAACCTGACAGAGCTTGAGAGGATGTGCAGAGAAGGATGCCAGAAAATGCCAAAAACCCAGGTGTGCAAACCATGTGGCATCATACCTAAGAAGACTGGAGGCTGTATCACTGCCAAAGGTGCTTCATCTAAGCACTGCTTAAAAGGATCCGAATACTTATGTCAATGCAAAGTGTTAGCTATTCATTTATAACATATTTGAAAAAAAAAATGAATCTGCCAAATCTACATTGAGTGCAAAGTGATGGCGAAAACTTTATTATTATTATTATTATTATTATTATTATTATTATTATTATTATTATTATTATTTATTTCATCACAAGGCTGCAATATACCACAATCTGAAAATGTGAAAGGGTCTGGAGACTTTCCAAACGCATTGTATAATCACATTTGCATTTACAGCTTTTAGCAAATGCCCACGTCCAGAGTGACTTACAACTGAGCTAGATAATTAATGTTTAAAAATGCTCAAGGGAAAAACAGTAGGTTTGTGGTGGATCCAGGATTTGAACTTACAATTTTCCAATTAATAGAGCAAGGCATTTACCCAACTTCAGTACCTACCAAAAACCAGACCCAGACAACTGGACTAATTATTTAAAAGTCAAATATATGGCAAACCTGGTAGCCACTAACAGGCTAATTATGAAGGCTACTGAAAGCTTTTTTGGAATCCAAAAATAAACTGAATGCCAGAGGACAAATTGTAGTCAAGTAAGCAGCATTTCACATTTAAGAGATGAAAATGCCAAAGTAAGCACACGATAGACTGCTGCTTACATCCAGCAAAATGGATACATGACTGTCAAATGGACTACATTTAAAGACTATATTTTTAATAAGACTATAAGACTATATTGGACTATATTTTATCTTGATTTACAAATTTAACATTTAAATGATGGTAAAATATGAATATGCTGATTAGTTGGTAACCACTAAATAAGCATAAGTAGCATACAGCACAGTCCGAGCTGTTTCTCTGCGGTGTAATTGGAATGAATTCTATTAAACAGTAGCATTTAATGTTTTCCTTAAATAATGTGTGCACTATTTAAAAGACAAGTTCAATACTAATTGCCTATTCAAGTTGTACTGTCGTACACCTGCACATCTGGCCATCTCGTATAACAGCTACACCTAACACAAACCTTAATTCTAGAATACCTGCTGGTAATTACTTATTTGCAGTACAGATGGTGTCTGGTTGGAAAAAGAGACAAGTGCATGCTCTCCCAATAGACAAACACACCCTGCTGTAAGGAGACAAGCCATCTGAGGCGCAGCTCTGAGGTTATTAGAAAAACTATGTTCCCCACAATAAAAGGCTATTAGGTTCAGGAGATTAGGATTTAGATTTATGTGGTTGATTTTGAAACAGGTCAGGGTTCAGGCAGAACAGGGAGCCGGATACAAACAGGAAAGCTACCAGACAAAGGCTACAGCATGAATATTTAAAAACCTGTAGTAAATGGGGCACACTCAGCTCAGAGTTATTTGATGCAGACAAGAGGGTCAGTACAGATATTTGCATGCTGCGCTTATGTTCATATTAAACAGAATGCAACATAATAACTCTTCCACAGCAAACCTAGTTGTGTCCAGAGTGAACTGCTATGCCAAGACTATAAAAACCTCCCCACAAACCCTGGGAGGAAAGTTGGAATTATTACTATACATGGCACAAGTAAAAAATGATAAGGTTTATATAAATATAGTCAAATATACAAAAACGTGGCATGCAGTTACGTCTCTTGGTGAGGGAACGTTGAGTACAAGACATGCCTCTTTTTATCTAGTTGACAGACTTTGCGAAAGGGTTCAAACACACTTATTAGTCGCTGTGGCTCTGTGAGTGCATGCACACGCAATGATTAGACTATGGACAGCCCAGACTGACCAGTAGCGAGGATTATTTGTTTCCGTTCCAACAAGCATGAGCAGCTCTGATAGTTGTCTACCATCCAGACAAAGATGGCTCCTTCACTACACACCACCATCTCTCCCTGACCATTTCCAGGTGCTTAGCAGCTGTCACTGACAGGTACTGTTCCTTTGTTTGCAGTGGTGTCTTGAGTGAGAAACCTAGACTGTCATGGGCTGAAACTGTATCGTTATTTAGTGATGAATCCAGATAATGTCCAACTACAGTCAAGATGGAGTAAGGTCTTGTGGTGAGTGCTTCAAACCTTCCTTTCTGTTGAGTAACAAACTGCCCTGACTGCTGGTGTAATAATCTGGGCATCATCGTGTATGACAGTCAGTCATCCCTAGTACTGATACGAGGGGCACTTACAATTCAGTGACACCCTGCCTAACATTTGTTGCCTCTCATGACTGATCTTCCAACTAGCATTTTTCAGCAGGATAATACTCATGAAGTCACAACAAGGGTTTCCCAGGAATGTCTTTCCCAGACTGCAACAATTCCTTAGCATGCTCATTTGGAAAATTCATCGCCAATTGAGCATTTATGAGATCACCTGGGATGCCAGCTTTGGGAACCTGTGTGTAGGATCTACAGGTCCAGATACGGCATCTGTAGGCAAAACATACCATCGATAACGGAATTAAAATTAAGGCACCATACAGCAAAGGAAAAGATAACACTGAACCTCAGACGTTGATAAGCTCCACTGGTTCATCCAATGCTAGCTGCAAGCCACTGGACAAATCCTCTTTTCTCCATCAGGTGGCACGATGGCCTGGTTAGCATAGTTCCTGCACAGCACTGTGAATGCCCTATTCTACATTCTACATGCTCCATGTACAAAACCAGATATTACTTTGGGTATAGCATTACACCCACAGGGCGTCTAGGATGCAGGCCCAGATTCAACGGCATTGTGGTTTTTCTTACAAGAGTCTTTGGGAAGAAAGTCTGGGCTTGGAAATGAAAAGGAACTGCTATGCTAATCAAAGCCAATTAAGGGAAAAGAAAAAAGGAAATTAAAATGGCATGAAAATAAATTAAATTCGTCTAAGTTTCAGTCAGAAAAATGCTGATTTGAAAATATGCATTTTAAGCTTCTTCTGGAAAATGCTTAGTGAGTGAAAGATTCTCAACTCCTCAGTGACAGAAATTCCATGGTGACTTATGGCATATTCCACTCTCTTTAGTTATGTTTTAAGCATATTGTTATTAGTTGATTTGTCTAACGATTAATTTCACAGGAATGGTGGCACAAGACTATAGATACATTTAAAATCAGTAAGAGAATCTTAAAATCAGTTCTAAAAGGCACAAATAACCATCTGGTGATTGACTTACAATGTGATCCCATTTCTCACATTGGTCCGGACCCTAGGAGCAGCCTTATGAACATTAGAGGTATGTAACCGAGATCTTGGTTAAGGCAGATGATAGAACATTACATCACATTAGTCAAGCCTACAGTAGATTTCTCACTATCAGTAGAATGTTCTGAACCTCTGGGATATAACGAAGGTGTGAATGCACGGTTTTGCAGATAAAACTAATCTATTTTTTAAACTAAGCTCATTATAAAATATTGGCGCCTATATTCTTGCGAATCAAAAATGCAAAAATGTCACAATTTGCGTCATGAAGATATACGATGTCAGATGGATTCTGTTTATTACACCATCTGATGAAATTTTATTTTTGAACGCTAGAGGGCGCAATCAAAGGGCATGCGGATTAAGTGTAATAAGTCAACTTTATTTGCAATTGTTATTCTTCAGAAATAAGACAAATAAATTTCACTCAGTTGGTTAATATTTGGCAAAGCTACAATCTAGCATTTTATTTACAATCTGAAACTATTCAACTATATACTAGTCTATTTTCTAGTCAATTCTTCTTGTGAACCCTTATATTTTACATGTTGTTTGTCCTCCAGGTTCATAGGTTCTATATGCGACTGCAAGTCCTTTTTTGTGGCCCATTTCCAATAATGAGAACTTCTTGCTTTTGTCGGTTTAACTGCAGCAAATGATTAGACATTCACGTAGTGATACTACTTATTCAGCTGAACAGTGGGCAGCCCATCAAAGCGTATCAAACACTCACACCTAGGATCAATTTAGAGAAGACTGGTAGATCTTGAAGTGGAAGGAAACTAAAGTACTCAAAGGAAATCCATGTGGACACAGGGAGAACACTCCACATAAGAAGCAATCAGAGGTGAGAATCAAATATGGGGTACTAGAGCTGTACCACCATGCTGTCCATACTTATTTTAAGTAGTGCGTGCTTTGCATAGTCATGCAAAGTAACAATTGCATCAAGAACACATCAGACATTCAATTTAATGATGTGTAATAAAAAACAGCCTCATTTTAATCTATGGATAGCCAAGTTTCAATAGAAAATATGACAGCTTAAATTCCATAAATGCAACGAGCCATTTATGTTCATTTGTTTGCTTAAAGAATTAATTGAAATGCTATCCGTAACATATTCTACACGGAACATTAGAAAATGGGACAGAATATTTACACTGGCATTACACAACTGGTATGACCCATTTTTTCAATAAAGAAAACTGCTCTATGTCATTTATTATAAATGTTGTTAAGCTGACTTGTTGATGGACACGGAAGTCATTTGAGGTAGAGCATCAGACTGTATTTGAAATAATTTGAAGTACTATACTGCATAGCCGGCACGGTGGATCGGTGGAAAGCACCGCTGCCTCACAGCAAAAAGGTCCTGGGTTCGATCACAGGGCCTGTCCTTTCTGTGTGGAGTATGCATGTCCTCTCCTTGTCTCTGTGTTTACTCCCGGTTAACCAGTCCAAAGACATGCATGTTAGGTTAATTGATTACTCTAAATTAGCATTAACTTGTGTATGTGTGTGTTTGTGTGTGTATATAACTAGTTCTGATACAACTTTGTATGTAGATACAACCTTTATTGCGTCACTGAAATGGCCATTGATGCAGATTGCGTATATTTTAAATAAGCCAAATAAACAAACAAACTATACTGTATACTACACTAATGATTACTGCATACTGTTGCCTATGTAGTAGTAGTAAGTATATATAGTAAATTTAGATCAACTTAAAACAAACTTTATTAGCCATATTCTGATGAGAACATACCCCAATACAGCAGCTATTTATATGTTTATATGCAGAGTTGTTAGCATTCTCCTCTGCCATATTATCCACCGTATATTATTTTGATGAAGTAGGCTGAGCTGGTGAGGCTGCAGTGCTCGCTGGGATGCAGGACACAATTAAGATAGCTTTCCCTGTACACATAAAAAATGGTTGTACACCATCCGGGCATCTTTAGAGCACTACAGATTTTAATTTTGGCTAAAAAATGCTACTGTACATATTGCCTTTAGGATATAACATCCCATTTCAAATCCTATACAGAAACACCACATTCTTTTAGAAAATTAGAATGCTTAAAAATGATTTTATTCATTTTTGTTTTTCAGTTCTCAGTGGGTACATCGATGGTTCCTCTGGCTACCCTCCCCAGATCACCTAATGACAAACTTCTGACAGCCAACACACACACACACACACACACACACACACACACACACACACACACACACACACACACACACATTTATAGAGTAAGTAGAGCAATAAAGTGAGCATATTACACAATAAAAGAAAGAAAATATGGAGTAAGATTAATGAGAAAGACAGTGGTGTGGATAAAGGGATAATTGATGGAGTAGAAGGAGGGAGGACGTGAGAAATAGGCAGGAAATAGCATCACTATGTCAGCTATAGATCTTCATTATGTTATCGTCTGACATTTAAAAATGTTGACAATTTAAACAGTGTATTCTGGGTGATAGGGTCTAAGTGTAAAATTTTCTCACTACATTGTATCCACAATGCTGCCCCAAACACAGCCTACTGTATGCAATAGGATTTGCTATTTATAAACCAAACCACCAATGGTATTGTTATGCCTTTGCAATATTCCTTAGTAAAAACTATACTGTATATTCTACAGTGTAAAGTTTCATCAGACTAATATTAGCTCTTTAGTTTAGTTACTTTCATGTGCACACAGAACAGCATAACTTATCAGTCAGTGCTAAGTGAATAGTCTAGACAAGGTCTTATAATAAACAACTGTATATGTACAACCCCTGGCAAAAATTATGGAATCACCACTCTTGGAGGATTATTTAATTGTATAATTTTGTAAAATGGTGATCACAGTGACATGCCACAAAACTTTGTTTTTTTTGACAAATATAATTGTTGTAGTCAGTCACATTGTGTTATTTGATCAAGTAGAGAATAAAAAAATATGGAATCACTAAATCCTGAGGAAAATATTATGAAATTACTCTGTAATTTGCAGTTCTAAAACAAACACCTGCATCAGATAAAATAGATATTAAATTAGTCGTCAGTTAAAAAAAAAGAGCTGCTGCACAAAGTGGATTGACATGAATCATGGCTCCAACACGAGAAATGTCAGTAAAAACAAAGGTGAGGATTGTAAAACGTATTTAATTCATCATGGAATGCTGCAAAAGATGTTGGTAGTTCCCGGTCAGCAGTGTCTAAAATATGGACAAAGTACAAACAAAGTGGTAAGGTTGTAAAAGGGAAGCAGTTAGACCAAGATAAACATCAAAACGACAAGAAAGAAAGCTTTAAATGTGTTAAAAACGTCGGCAGAAACGAGAGTCAATGTTTATGATCGAAGTGTAAGAAATCGCCTAATAGAAATGGAATTTACATACAGAAAAGCCAAACTAAAGCCAAAATTTAAAACAAAAATACCCTGAAAAGAACAAGGTTACAGTGGACTAAAGTAAAGCAATCATGAACTGTGGATGACTGGATGAAAGTAATCTTCAGTGATGAATTGTAAATCTGAATTGGGTAAGGTTTGTTTGGTGCCAGTCTACTGAAATGTATAAAGATGACTGCCTGAAGAAAACATGCACATTTCCGAAGTTATTGATGGTATGGGGCCGCATGTCAGGTAAAGACACAGGGGAGATGACAGCCATTACATTTTCAAGTCTACATTATGATTCCATAATGTTTTTTAGAATGTGGTGATTCCATATTTTTTTCTCTACTTGATCTAAAAACACAATTGTGACTGACTACAGCAATTATATTTATTTCTTGTTTTCTTAATGCCACATAGTTGGAAATTAAAAAAAAAAAAAAAACGTTTTGTGGCATGCCTCTACGATTAACAGCTTCTACAAAGTTTCTATAAAATATTAGAGGAAATTAGAGTATATATCAAAATAAAATATTCCATAATTAAATATCCACCTAGTATTTGAAAGCATTTTATATATTATATATATACGATCCTGAAACGCGAGTTAATATATACAATCTTGCCTGTGGGTTATTACCCAAATTTAGTCAAATTCCATTTCCAATTGCATGCACGACCGCCATGATGAGTAAATCAAGGCTTCAGTATCACTGAGTACAGAAGTGTTACACACAGATGAGAGGGATTTGGAAATCGTCTTCCCTATGAAAGGAGAAGACAGCATTTGATGATATCATCTGAATCCTCCAAAATAAAAAAGAGGTGAAAAGATAGGGAATGAAGGGTGGAATGTAATGAGGCCCTGGCATGGAGTGCACTTACAGTAAGACAGAGACTGGATTACAAACCATCCAAAGGGTACAAAATCATGAAGCTGATTATTTACAACTCTTACAGCAGATTGCATGTCGAGTTAAAAACTATAGCTTTCTCACTTTTACTGACATGCATATGTTTATTTATTGTTTTAATTTATTGACAGTATATAAAACTATTTATATACAAAATGTTTACATAAAAATTCTCCCTCCAAATCATGACATTATGTTTTTGATATAAATGGGACTGAAATTGTCAGTCCCACGAGTAGTGTTCCTATTGTCTGGTATGAAGGGAGAGCGCAAAAGGTTTACCCTGAATTTCCTGATCACAGGGGTGCCATGCTCCTACCCAAGAAAAAATGTACTGTGATTGAGAGTTTTACTGCAAACTTTCACAGACCATAAAGTTCCCAATTGTACTATGAATTTTAATGGTAATTTGTCCACTTCATGTCCACTGTCAAAATTCATAGTATGATTGTAAACTTGGTTGACTATGAACTGAAATTATTTCACAGTTCTACTATGGATTTTGATGTTATATGGTCACCTCATGCTTCTATTGTCAAATTGTAGAGGACATTTTTCCTGGGTAACCCGTGTGATGTGGAAGGAATAACTATTTTATCTAGAAAAGCAAGGCATTACTCCTAAAACAATGACATATATATTTGAGAATTAAAAAAGAAGTTTTATCCCTTAGCCACAGGGGCAACCTCACTCAATTCCAACTCTCAGCCTAAAGATTCAAGGTTGGGTGATAATAGAAGAATATGATAATTTTTTTCAGCATCAGATGAATGTGAGCACGTCTGAGCACATGAGATTGCAGGAGACTTTTTGCATTTGAGAAACAGGAAACTTAAGTAAATCTCAAATTTTCCATTCCATTTGATCTTAATTCCATTGGAGAAACTAAAGATATTAAGGAGATTTCCTTTGTGAATTTCTGTCCCTATGGCTATGATAAATTAAAAGTACGAAATGCAATATTATTTCATCCAGCCTTAAAAATGTGTATGCACCATTAGCTTGACGAAACTTATATAGATGATGTGGTTTATTTGCAAACAGCTTATATGTCTTAGTAAGAGAAATATAAAAATGTGTCTGGATATGTTATAAGGTATATGTTTGACGTCATGAACTGATGTTATATTTCAAAGAGTTATATAGTTGACAAGATGATGTAGCATGTTAAAACACAAAACAAACGAAGCAACCATATAATTTTAGTATGAGTAATCATGCTTTACATCAATAGCTTGACACAAAAGTTGGGACAGGAGCAATTTAGAGCTAGTAATGAACGAGAAAAATAAATAATGATGCTTCACACACAAAGACATGGCTGCAGAGGAACAGGCTATTACATAAATTACATAAAATACAATATGTGGGTAAATTTGAGATGAAATTCCAATTCTGTTTTGTTTTCAGGAACAACGGGACAAAAAACCCACCTAAAAGACTTTTGTGTAAGGTGTTGCATTTCTGAATACAGACCAAACAAAACATGAAATATCTGAATGTCATACTGTCTGCAATGGAGCAATTTAGATATAGTAAAGAATGAGAAATCTAAATAATGATGTGATTTTAAGCAAGTGATGTCAACAGGAAATGATTTAGTACAGTAATGAGTTAGTACAAAAGCAGTATCCACAATTGGCTTTGTGGAACAAATATAGGCAAAGAATCTCCAGGTTGTCAATACATGTATGAGAAATTGATTTAAAACTGGTAAAAAAAATTTCCTCAAAAATGTATAAAGGGATTCATATTTTCCCTACTACAGTGCATATTATCATTAAATATTCTAAGGAATCTGGAGGAATTTCAGTGCGCAAAGAAAAAGAGTACAAGCGATCCCTCAGATGGCACTGCATCAAGAACTGTCATTCATCAATAGCTGAAAGAACCATCTGAGCAAGTGCTTCAATACAGAGTTACTTTGACAAATTTTATCTTTATTGTGCAAAAAAAAGATTAATGTGATTAAAACTTTTATGTGTAGAAGTGGCATTGGATTCGCTGCACTCTGAGCCATTTAAGTAACAATCACACAGTGTAAAAGTGTATTGTGGTACACTAATAATAACAGTAATATTTGTCGGATAATATTATATTTTTGGAGAAAGAATGGTGCTCTTGACCAAAGACAAAAATAACTATTCAGAAGTCCAACATCAGGTATTTTATGGGTGTCGTCAGTGCTCTTGTCAAAGCTAATTAACACTTCTATGCTGTCTTTAAAAATTCTGAAAAGTACAGACTTTAGATCAACATATACCTATGCATTTACTTTAACAGGACAATGCAAAAGCACAGGTTTCACACACAAAGACATCACTGCAAATGAACAGGCAAATACAGCCCTGACTAGCCCATAAAATAGAATATGTGTGGAAATTTGGGATGAAATGCCAATTCCATGGGACTGAAAAACTGGCAACATTACAAATTGTAAAATGCGTCGCAAATATCTGAGGTTCATGCTGTCTGCAATAAAATTAATGTTAATGTACAAAGTAAATGTAAGAAGCACTGCGCTTATTTTCAGCTGCTTTTTCTTGTGAATGTCTTTCTCTTTTTTTTCTCGGTTTCTCTCTGTCCGTCTTGCACTTTCTTCCACCCCTCTGTCTTTGTACCTCACTCAATGTAGTAACCTCCTGTAGGAGTAGTGAGAAAAAATACAGCCTCAGTTCTCTGCTGACTTCAAGTGCCCCCTGTTAGGGCAGCACACATTACCCACAATCCCTTGGGCACTCCAGACTCAGCATGATTAAACGCCCCCAGCTTGGAGTGCCTGAACCATGCTCACCCCTCCACGTTATTAAAATGTTGCATAAATAAGTAAGGAAAACAGAGCTGAAGCTCTGCCCAGATATGGTGAATTTTATCCTTACTGCAACAGGTTGTTGTATTTTCGAAGATATGTAGAATGAGTTGAAATTGGCTCATCATTTTATTGAGTGTTAATGATAGAGTTGTTTTTAATTTCAATACGCTACTGTTATATCTCTTAGAGATGACCTTGTTTTGAATAGAATTTCACATTTTATACTGACTGTAGGTAACATTGTATTGTATTAAAATATGGTTCATACGTAATTAATGCATGGAATTGCAGCAAGCAGTAGCCTAGCCTAGCCCACCTGTGGTGAAACTAGATTTAATTATGCATTGTTCAGTCATGACTGGTCATTGCTAAAGTGGGGAACTGTCTTTGGCAGGGATCTTTGCTGACTCTGTGATGTACAGGTATCCTGTCCAGGTCATGATTGGGTCTGATCTCTATGTGCTCCATGATAGGCTGTAGAGCCCAGATTTTGTCCAGGCAAAAGTGGGTTATTACAACCACCAACCACTTTATTAGGTACGACTGTTCAACTTTATAATGCTAAGATCTAATCTGCCAACTACATGGCAGCAGCTCAGTGCAGTTATTGATTTAAAAATGAAGCTGCTGCGGTTTAAACAAAATGGACTCAATTTAGACCTAAGCCAAGTTTTGAATTTAGAGTCAAAAAGTAGAGCCAATAATTAGGTGCTTTTGAGCGTCCATCTTCTTCCAGTGTTCTGCCAGATTTGCATTACATTTACAGCATTTACCAAACAGCCATATCCAGAGCGTCATACAGAAGTGCTTTGTTTGCTTCCTGGCAGATAAAACCTCATGTTAGTAGAAATAAGCAATAGCTCAAGAACATAATACAATCAGATCTTGCTTGAATCTGATGTGGGTAAATCACAAACACACTAGCAAAGTTTTTTTAATATGCAGTTGATTTTTTTAGTCTTCATTTAATTGCTAAGTGACAAGTTGCTTTAGTTGCCACAGAGCAAGAGACTCAGCCATTTGGACGTCCAGTGGAAGTTCAGTCTACCACCTGGGTGCTAGAATAAAGGAGAGCCTTGGTGTTTGTTTGCTTTTGATCTTGTGGAGGATCCAGTCAAACCAAGCTTGTATCTCAGTGGTGACGATGTACATAGCGTGGGCTGAGTAGAGCTTAGCCCTAGGTGTACTTTTGCACTAATAGCACCAGTGTATTTGAAGCATATAATTTGTTAGTAAGAACGAATAAGTTGAATTGAAATTGTTATGTTTTGAAAGGGTACCTGCTCTTGCAAAATCCAACCCTAGTCATTAAGGCGACTAGTGACTTTTGGAGGACAGTGATGACAATCGAAGAATGAAAGCATGTTATAATGGCCATTCATTGTAATGAAAGTTTGGAACACATCTGCTATCTGACTTGAACACTCCATCTAGGTAATTCATCTGCTGCTTTCCTGACATTTACTTTCTGCTATGTGGATTTAACCTGGGGACACTCTAAAAACAGTGTCTGCCCACCCATAGGAGCTTCAGTGTGAGAAGCAGTATTCAATGTTAAATCAAGCCAGATTTATTTATGTAGCTCTTTTTTTTACAATTGAGCATTTTCTCAAAGCAGCTTTCCAATTTTAGATTATCTTTTAATATCTAGGACCAATCCCTAGCTGTGCAAGCCCAGGGCGACCGTGGCAAGGGTAAACTCCCTAAACATTATAAGGAAAACTTTGACTCAAAAAGGGACCAATAAATCTTGGGTGTATTACATGTTGAATGTAAGAATAAAATGAATTTATTTAGTCAAATAAGTTTGTAGTAATAGTTGAAATAAAAAAAAGCAAAATATATGCATAGTTACGTTATTTCGTCCGAAGCACAGTGTCATTTGAGTCCTTGACAGGAATGTCCTTGGTGGCACATTGTCCTCAGGCAACCAGAGGAGGTAGAGAGTTACTTCCCTCTAGCATGGCCTGGGCATGGTGGCGCTGGAGCTGATGGACACAATGTCGATTGCCTAGATTATTGTCCTGCCCTGGCAGCAGAGTGTCGACCATATGGCTAGTCAGTGCATTCCTCATGCAGTTTTTGTTGTTATCCACAAAGTGTTAATCAAGATGCCTTATAAATTTGTGCATTGGATCCTGGATTCCCCTTTTGAGGATTCCTCAAACCTATTTGAATTTCTGTTTTTCTACTGACTCAAAAGTCACATACTTTTCCTAAACATTGATCTTTATCCATGAGTTTTGGTAGGGAAACACTTTTATCTTGTCATTTATGCTGGTGCATTCTCTGTCAAAAACAAACTATAAAACTAAATAATGATAATGACGATAGTGATGTCAACAGGATATTACAACAATATTTTGTAATATATGTGTGAGACATTGATTTAAAGGTGTTAAAAACAAAATTACTCAAAAAAGATATAAAGGGATTGGCATATTTCCCTCACTATAGTGCATATTATTAATATTATTAGATCAGTGGTTTGTATGCTGGGATGATTTTAAGCGAAGTATGGTCTGATAGTCCCTGATGTGCAGATGGTGTGTTTTTAAATGATCTGGAGATGTTAGTGTAGATTTGATCTAGAATCTATGTCCCTAATCAGTGGTTTGTATGATGGGATTATTTAATGGAAGCATGGTCTGACAGTCCCTATGGTGGGGAAGCATGGTCTGACAGTCCCTATGGTGGGGAAGCATGGTCTGACAGTCCCTATGGTGCAGATGGTGTTATGCTCTGGAGATGTTTTTGTAGGCTTTATTTAGAATGTCACTTTTTGTCATGAGAAACAATGTTTTTATAAAATTGAGACATGACTAATTTAAAATTGAAGCATTGATGATAAAATATTGATGATTGATGAAACTGAAGAATTGATACCTTAACATTAAAAACACTAACACCAGGGAACTGTTGTTATTATAAACACAAAAATTTCCTCCTCCTTTGTTCTACCCTGAGTCTTCAGTTCTGTCTGCTCCGTAGACAGAGGGATCAACTCAATCAGTCCCAGCGTCTGGTCAAAATGATGCAGGCAAGACTATTATGATCATCATACATGTGTTCAGGTCTTCAGAAGTATTTCAGAGTCTAATCTCATTCATACTATCGGTGAGAAATTCAGTCAGGTTATTGACTGTGTTTATTGTGTACATTGAAAAAATGATGATGATCTACACCTTAACATTAAAAGCTTCCTGTGGTTTATTGTTCTGTCCATTCTGTAGACAGACTGACCAGCTAAATCAGTAACAGCACCAACAAAATGATTATGCCAAGTCTCTTTTATTATCACTGCACAGTTTGTCAGGTCTTGAGAAATAATGCACAGTCTTATCTCATCCATATTATTGGTTACCTAGAGACTTAGATTGGGTATTTACTGGTTAATTCGTTTGTTTGTTTGTTTATTAGGTGCCTTTAAATTCACTACCGGCATCAGTGGCCATGTAAGCGACACACACAAGGTACACACATATATATATATATATATATAATATATATATAGACAAGTCAGTGTCAGTTTGGAGTAAACAATTAACCTACCACACATGTCCATGGACTGTGGGAGGAAACCGGAGTACCCGGTGTAAACCCACGCAAACACAGGGAGGATATGCAGTCTCCACACAGAAATGACCCAGGCCTCCCCGCCCTCAGATTGAACCGGGGACCTTCTTGCTGTGGGGCAGCGGTGCTACCCACCGAGCCACCGTGTTGCCCTTACTGGTTAATTAGAGTTTCTAAGGAAACACTAACACTTTCTAAGGAAAGTGCTGTTTCACACAATTTAACTGGCAGCCTAGCACACAACCCAACTTGCTTTTGTCCCTACTGTTTACTTTCCCTTCAGATTTAGTTACTTTCCGCAGTGCTTTTGATAATGGAGCATTGTCTCAAAGCAGCTTTACAGTTTGCCCAAATTGTGCTAGCCTATAGCAACAATGGGAAGGAAAAACTCTATAAACAGTATAAAAAGTTTTAAAAACATAACAGAATATAACAAGTTTAAATAAATAAAATGATAATAAATAATAAAATATTTAATAATTAAAATAAAAAAAAAAGTGAACTAATAAATTAAAGGCAATGTAAAATTATGAAGAGTGTAATAAAATAGAGAATGTGACACTGTGGCATATAACACAATCATGTATATCAATTATATATTATATTAACCATTGGTTTTATTCAGTTAGACACAGAGATACACTATTGGATATTGTGTCCTCAGCACAAAGTTTTTGTAGGCATGGCATACTCAATCAACTGGAGCATGGAGGGAGTTACTGCCCTCTGGTGCGTTTTAATTTAATTTAAAGTTTAATTTAGGTGTTGATTTTTGTTTAAATGTAACTGGTTTCAAGACATAAGTGGTACTGCTACAACAAAATAAATAGGGATTAAAAGTTGCCATCGTGTTCACCCTGCAAATAATTTTGTGTACAGTTATGTATATATTGTGCGACTTTACTAGTGTCGTGGAGAAGAGCCATCTATGGTGCACCATTACTAGACTGCCCAAGGAACTTTTAGAGGTTTTAGTGATTAGAAAAGACTGTACTCATCTGATGTTGTGCTGAAGAAATCTGCTGGACACATTGACTGATGGAATGTGATCAATAGGCGCAATATTCATTACTCTGTGAGCAAAACTGAAAGACTAAACTGATTTCAAATCTTTAAAAACAGACATATGCAAAGAATTTAAAACTATGACATTGTCCGTACACTGACCATGACTTCGTAGTAACTTAATGTACCCAGAGATAATCTAAAACATTCATCACGGGCTGGCCGGTGCCCACTCGGCGCCAACCTGGCATCTCTGAACACAAGACAGGGCGCCAACTCATCGTTGGGCACACGCAAACAGTGACGCACACAGTCACACACAAAATGCGACTTTAGAGACACCAATTACAGACAACCTAGCATGCATGTTTTTGGACTGTGGGAGGAAACTGAAGGAAACCGGAGTACCTGGAGTAAACACACGCAGACACAGTGAGAACATGCAGACTCCCAGGACCCAGACAGCCTCACCCTGGGATTGAACCCGGGACCTTCTTGCTGTGAGGCAGAGGTGCTACCCACCGAGATACACATCCAAATCTAGAGAATCAATACTAGTTGAACAAGGGATTGCTGCTGCAGTGAGGTAACTCTAATTTGCTGTTCCATGGTAAAGCTACTAAATTTGTTTTTTGAATTAATTTTTAAAGGGATTGACAGTCATTGTTCATAATAATTACACATTTGTTTAGTGTCTAGCATTTGACCAGTTTTTAGTCAGGTTGATCTTTCCTTTTATCTCTTTTATCCTATCAGTTCTTTTTTATCTTTTGATTTCTCGCCTTAAAAATGTTTCTTTTTTTAATTTTCAAACTGTACTCAATTCTGCTTGTTAGTTTTTAGTTTTCTTTAATTCCCTTTTTAGAGCTTCTCTTATCACCGCTTTCAGACTTCTGTCTTATTTTGTTTGATTTCACTCAAAGGGACAAACAATACCATAACATACTCTATTGGTTTAATCCTCTACAAAGGTGCAACAAAGAACTGGATAAGTGTTGATATAAATATGTAGCCAGTATTTAAAGCTAATTAGCCTAGAGTTTGAGTCTAATGCCTCTCCTGTCGCCTGCTAGTTGTTGAAGACGGCGTAGTTCGAGCTGTTACACAATTTAATTAAAATTGATTTATTGATATTTGACCTAGAAGCCTACATGGGCAATGCAAGACAAGCAATTTATATACTGACATTTCGAGTCAAACATATTGAAAGTGAGCACTGAAAATACAATTTTTCTCACAAGCTTGTTTAAAATAAAAAAAAATAAATAAATAAATAAAATCCAGAGGAACCTCTGCTTTCCAAATGGCACATCTATTATATCACAAAATCTGTCTAGATCTACCTTCCCCTTGGAACATCTGCAAATCCCTAATCACCAGTGTCTAAAAACATGGTACGCTTTCTTCCTTGCTCAATTTGTAAAACCAAACTTGTAAGTGCACCATTTCACATGACGTAACTAGCATCAGGGGTGCATTTCTGAAGCTTATGGGATGCAGCCCATTTATTTATGTGTTTATCACTGTGTTAGAAGCTCACTACAGCAGAGTAACAAGGTGACCCTGTGGAAATATATGGCCAGATGCTGCCAAGACTTCCCAGGGCGTTATTTGTCATCTGCTGGCTTTCAACACAGAATATCTGAGCTACTTTATATCAGTCAGTTCATCAATACACACGTACACGCTCGTGCATAGTGGCCCATAAACACACATATTTTAGCATAGCATGTTTAATATTGTTGACAGAACATGCCATTTCATTTGTAAAAACAGCCACGTTTTTTTTCTGGAAGGGCTTTCCTGAACAGTTTGGGAAATTATGGCTTGGATTCACATCCTTTCAGCCGTAAGAGCAAGGTCAGGTCCTGTTTTCAAGTCATAAACTGTAAATTACAATTAGCTTTCATTCCTTTAACGGTTAATAATGTTAAGTTTATGACCCTGTACAGGCCAGTCAAGGTCTTTTAGGACTATTATTTATGTTGATCAGTTTTCGTATCAGAACATGTACATGCTGAAACATTCTCCAAACTGTTGCCATATTTTACACTCAATTTAAGATTACGATTTATCTGGTTCTCTAGTACTTAAATTATTAAATAAGCACAGACTATTATTTCTCCTCCAGCAAACTTTACAGCTAGCAGATGGTAAGAAGTATAGGAAGTATAAGATCCACACTTTTTTTGCAGTGTGGCTCATACCAGTGATTCTCTTTTTCTGCAGTGCCCCTGATCATGCCAAACAAAACAAAATAATCTGAAAAGCACCATTGCTGTGAAATTATTATACGAGACATGTAGTTTGTATCTTAAACATTCATTTGCCCCCTGCCGTTGCTCTATGCCTCCCTTATGGGGTGTGCCACCCACGTTGAGAACCACTGGTTTATACCACTAATGGCATTGTGTATGGTGGTAATGGCTTGTGTTTGGCCATAAAACCCCAAACCATGATGCTCCTAGTGAATAGTTATTGAGCAAATATTGTTTCCAGAGGCAGTTATTTCTTAAATCCAAAACATTTACTCTGCAGAATGACAGCTCATGTGGGCAGTTCTAGCACGGCAAGATAACTGCAGTCATTCCAGGGCTTCTTTGTTTTGCATTTGCACCGTGGGTACAAACGTGCTCTCATGCTAAAGTGACTTTCACTAAGATGACTCGAAATAGCATTTTGACTTCTTGATTGCACATAAGCTCACTAAAACCTGAACTGCACTCTCGCTTTATATGTAGTGTATTAGTGAACTGTGCGCAGGAGGGTTTTTTAACCACATTTTTGTCACTGCAGGGTTAAAATTGTTCTCCAGCCAAAAATATCCAGCATCCTGTGAGCAGAAACTGATGCTGCTACTGAAACGACTTCCAATCCATAAGCATTTGGTAAATTAGACACTACGGGAAGCAAGACATGCCAATTTTTGTCACTTCGGGGATAATCTCTCTACACCTGAGCTTTTATGCAGGGTCAGTGAAGCTGGTGTAGGCTTGAGATGTAGCCGGGTGTTTCTCGGGCAGGATAATGTGAGGACTGAGCTGCTGTGAGTTGTGTAAGGTGGAGAATTAGAATCTCTCAGGTGAGGCAGATTTACTCACCGCCCTCCTCACACATTGCCCTCACAGAGTCACACACTGCCCTCATGGAATTTCATGCAGCTGAAAAATAATCCATCATAGTGGAGCTCTGGGAATGCAGACAAACAGCACAGATGAACACTGCATACACAATCTACATTTCATTTCCTTGCAGTTACAGCATGTGGACATTTGGCACCGAATTACACACACAGTGTGTTACAATGTTTGACTACTCTTCAAACACATTTGCAGTGAAGGTGGAGGAATGGAAAAAAGCAGCGCTATGCTATTTAGTTTGCATGGCCCGTTGTTTAGCTTCCCTGTTACACCTGCAATTTCCACCCAGTGGAATAACAGACCAATCTATAAAATCATGCAAACATGGGGCAAGCGATTTGGTTCATGTTCAGAAGGAAAAATCAGAACAAGGTAAAATTTCTGACTTTGTGGTTTGAGTATTTTAGAATATGATTTACTAGGCTTACATTCAGACGTATCCAGTGTTTAGAATAGAATAGAATAGAATAGAATAGACTTCAACTTTGTCATTGCACATGTCGCAAGTACAAAGAAACGAAATGCAGTTTGCATCCATCCAGAAGTGCTTAGCATATATATATATATATTACATTACAAGTGTACAGTTGTGCTGTGACTAAGTAAAGTATGTACAGGTAATTAATGTACAAACTATAAACAGGTTATGAAATATGAATAATGTATAGTTATATATAAAATATGCTAAAAAGACATGATTAGCAGAAATTTCGTGGCTGGCCTTGTCTATGGTTGTTTCTGCCTTGCCCCTGTGCCACCAACTTGGCACAGGCTTTTCAGCAACCCTGCCCAGAATGGGAGTAGGAAAGTGAATGAATTAAACATCAATTTTTCATTCCTTTTCCTATCTGTTTAAGTTTCCTGTTTCCTATCTGCTTCCTGCCCAGGATCACAGAAAAGTCAGTGCCAAGTCAGCATCACAGAGTACAAGGCAGGAACAACCAACAACCATAGACAGGAAGAAAATCCATCATAGGGCACACAAACAAACACACACACACACACACACACACACACACACACACACACACACACACACACACACACACACACAC